>LOEQ01001795.1:210278-242826 GCA_001685075.1 Bramus lutescens
AGATGATAGACAGGTAGATAGATAGATAGATAGACAGATAGATAGATAGACAGATAGATAGATAGACAGATAGATAGACAGACAGATAGATAGACAGACAGATAGATATATAGATAGACAGACAGATAGATAGATAGACAGGTAGATAGATGATAGGTAGGTAGGTAGGTAAGTAGAGAACAAGAACAAAGAGGGCAAGAGATAGAGAGCACCAGACACCGCTGGACAGAGATGAAAGGCTGCAGGGTGTAGGGATGGGGAGAGTTCCATAGAATCACATATGGTAAGAACTGGCAGGACACAGTAAACACACGCAGTCCCCTTATTTAAAGGAAAGAAAGACAAGAAAAAGCAAAGGGATAGATAAGCAAGCATTCCCAAGGTGCTGAGTTGAAATGCTGAGTCAGGAATCTGAATCTCCCAATTTCTAGTAGAGGAGAGGGGAAGGGCAGAGGCCGAGTGGGAGGGAGCCTAGGCTGAGTGAGGAGAAGGTTCAGAGGAGTTCCGCAGGCTTTGTATCCTCAGGATCAGGACGAGGAGTGAAAGAGAAAGTTGAAACAAGATCTGACCTGGTTTTCTTTGCCTAGCTTTTCTCCCTTATCTCCTTCCCTTCGTCCTCTTTTCCCTCCTTCCAGCCACATCCTGCCTACAACTATATGTCAGGGAACTAGTTGCTATGGATACTAAATGGCATTCAAGCTGGCTGAATTATTAAAGCAGGGTCTTTTCTTTGAAGCCATGGCCCCAGTATGGAGTAAAGTACCATTAGGGAGTACAGTGTCAGGCATAGGTCTAAACCAGGACTGCAAGGTGCTTCTGCCTGGTTAAAGATTTGCAGGAGTGCCAGTCACCTGGCCCTTTCCCCTTTTTGGAGAGGGGCATGTATGTTTGCTGAGATGGATTCCTGCCTCCCAGTCTACTTGCTTACTCCCTGTTTCCCCACTTCCTCTGCCTTACAGCAACAGCCATGGCTCATTCAAATGGGATAAGAATCAAAGTGATGTTTTCTTTGTGTCTGAAAGGACAGCATATTGTTAAAATTGTTCAATTATTTGTATTCACAGAGACTTGAAATAAAATAGCAGGTGTATCCAGAGGGTTGGCCTTGGCCGTCAGGACTGAACTGCCACATTGAACAGGCACAGGGGCTTTTCCATGGCCATCAGATCGGTGGCACTCTCCCAAGTGTTGGAAGGGGCTGTCAAGGAGAATTTTGTTTGTGGGCATGATGGTTGTTTGTTTGGATGGTGGAGGGGGTGAGCACGGATGCTCTTCTCTGGAGGAGATTCCAAGCCAGTGAACCATCCGCCTTCTGTTAGTCTAGTTCCAGAAACTTTCAGTTAAAAAGAAAAGAAAAAGGAAGCTCAAATATCATGGTGTAAATGCCCTGTTTAGGGGGTGGGAGTGGGGAAAGCATCTGTGGCTGGAATTATGTCAGTGTGTGTCTATGGGTGGGGGCCAGGATACCGAATTATCATTTTCCTTCCTGCAGACTCTAATATGTCCTGAAGTTGAATCAGGGGAGGGCCTCCTCTTTTTGGTTGGCTGATTGATTCTCTGAAGTCGGAGGACCTCCCCTCTGGCTTTATGCAGCTTCTTCTTAGGGAGGAGCACTTACTTCTACAGTGGAAGACTTTGGCCTCTCCTACCTAAGAGGGCATCTAAGGCCTTTTAAAGTAAAAGTTACATTTCTTTATTTGCTTATGTTTGTATTGTGAGGATGCACAGGCCGCATATATGTGCCAGAGGACTACTTTCTAGAACTAGTTCTGTCTAGCATGTGGGTTGGGGATTGAACTCAGGTTGTTAGATTTGGTAGCAAACATCTTGCCACCTCTGTGGAGGCATTTTTTGTTTAAACATACATACCTCCCCCCCCAATGAGGTACAGTTGATTTACAGAACCATTTTTGGCTTCTGAGAAACTGATATATTGCCCCCCTCCCCCATGCTCAGTGGATCTTTGCTTGATTAATGTTGGGGCTAGTGACTCAGTTTACTGAAAATCTCACGTATTGAGATAGACTAACTCTTTGGGGGGCTTGGTGAGAAGTTTACCCATCATCTGACCTAGAGTCATGATTCTGACTGCTCACCAGACGAACCTCTCAGTCAGACTTTCCTGTTTGGGAGGCAGGGGTAGTGAAATGGGAGCAAGCAGATGGCACATCCCCGGACTTTCACGTCCATCTCCCACTGGACTAAGAGGAAAGAGTAGCTGCTGTGGCCTCCTGGCCATTCTACCTCCTTCCATGGAGTGTTTCCCAGTTCCTCTGGGTGTCAGGCAGAGGACAGTGTGTGGAATTGGCTTAGCTGAGTAGAGAGAGTCTGTGCTGTCAGCCATGGGAAACTCAGAGTGAACAGGCAAAGTGTCCCTTTCACTGAAACCCTCAAGGAAACCTGCAGAGGAATGTCCAGGGCCAAGTTCAGGGTGTGAGCATGGTGAGGGAAGGGTGCTGCCCCTACCCCCTTCCAGTTCTCTTCTTGTCCCTCCTGTCACACTGCTTCTCCCTTTTTTCTGTTGGAATCAGTTGATGGCGATGGAAGGAACCCTTCTTGCCCATGTGACTCTTGCAGGCATTTTCAGTGCTCTGGGAAAGACTGGCTGAGAAATGGGAGAGAGGAAACCCCAGAGATCAAGTCTAGCAGGATGTGGAAACCCCAGCTTGACTCATTAATTTTTAAGGCAGCCCTCAGGGAACAGGTTGGCTTCCCTTGGAGTTCTCAACTGGACCCTGGATATCCTCAGAGGATGCCACCGGCTGCAGAGAGGTTCCTTCCTCCGGTTGGGGTCCCCTTTCTTGGGCAGTGCTGGGCTCAGGGGCCGTGTTCTCTCCCAGTACTCACTCTTGACTCCAGAAGCCCCACGTGGCTTTTATTTCTCCTTAGATGTAGTGAGTGTTCTTCTGATCACTTTTCCTACCCTGTGAGGCCAGTCTAGGATTCTGGTGAGGTCTAGCGCAGGGGGTGCGGGAGATCGGGGTTGGAGGAGGAACTGCTTGGAGATCCAGTGCCTCACTGGAAACCACTCGCGGAAGTTTGAGGTCAGTGAACTTTTTTTTTTTTTCAGAAGCCCTGACCTAATTTTCTGGACCTCAGCCTGGTTACTACACTGATCTGTGGATAAACCCAGAGTTGCGCTGCCCCCCCTGCCCCTCCCTGCAGCCTCTGCGCGCTCCCGTGTTCGTCTTGCCCGCCTCCTGCCTGCTCCACACAGCTCTCTGGGGCTGCGCTGCCTGGACAGAGAGATTTCTTCTCCGTTTGGATACCCTCCTGTCTTCTCTATCCCTTTGCTGTTTATCTCCCCAGCTGCCCCCTCTGAAAGTGCAAGTGTGAGAGTCTTTCTCATTGCCAGAAATTTCTTTTGCACTGTGTGGGCAGGAGACAGATTTTTTTTCCCTCCCTCCGTCCCCCGAACTGTCTCTTTTTTTCATTTATTAATTTTGTTTTCTTTCCCTCCCCTGCGTCTCTTTTTGTAGTTCTTTCCCCCTCAATTTCACCACCTCTCTTGCCTCTCTCCCTCCGTCTCCCTCTCTCGGTTCCCCTCCCCCCACCCTTTTGCTCTTTTGAAACAATTCAATGATGCCTCGGGATTGCTAGCACACCCTCCTTCAGCTGAGCGCGGGACTCTGCATTAATTCAAGGTGAGTGGGGTTGGGTTTTTGCACCTGAGCATGGGGCTGCCGGTGTCAGCGTGNGGCCACAAGCCCGGCTGCGTTTTTCCTCCTGGAGGCAGCGCGAATTCCCTGCTGCTACTACCTGTTGGGGTCTCTGGACCTCGGAGGCTCCTATCTGGGCCAGACCTTCTTGGAAGGCTCCATACCAGCTCTTCTTCTGTTTGCCGTCTTTCCATTTTCAACTTCTCCAGCAATTGCCCCAGCCTGGACAGCACCTTGTTAGAATATTCCAGGAGCCAATTGTGTGCCCCTTGGTGGTGTCCTAGGGGTAGCATTTGTCTTGGGGCTTACATTTCCTACCCCACAGCTAGGGAGTCTCACTGTTGCCACAGAAATGGAACCCCACTGCTGGTAGATGAGGGCCTGGGGATTTTCACTAGCCTCAGAGCCTCTCAAAGCCGGACCCTGACTCCAGACAAAAGCAACTCATCAGTCCCCAACGGAGACAAGTTTTGTGGGGGACTGTTGAGAAAGTGTTCAGCAAGGGGTTGAGCTTCTAGTGAAGTTTCTATGAAGGAGGCTACATGTGCTTTTGGAAGTGAATCCATCCCGGTGTAGGGTGGCCTGGGTGTCTCTCGAGCTGGTAGTTGGGGCAGACATTTGGTCCTTTCCTGAGAGTGTGGCTTGGGTGGAGAATACCAAGGTAGACCAGGCATGAGTGAGTTGCTTTTATGATCGGATTTGGATGTCTCCCTGAACAGAATGGAGGGGCAGTACACTCATGTTCTGTGCCTTTTATGTGGATGATCTAGAGAGGATGATGTCAGATACTTTCCCCCATCACCCCCATCTAGGCTTCCTCCTTCAGGAGGAGACCAAGGTGGCAGTCTGGCCTCTTGTCCAAGGTATATGTAGATTGGGGGGGAGGGAGGTGGGTATCTTTGACTCCTCGGTGATGGTGACACATCAGAGCCAGTGTTTCAGGCTGAGTTGCTTGGTAGATAACCCAGACCTGGGCACAATCAAGTCCTTTCCCTTCCCAGGTCCGTGTGTTGGAACAGTCACTCGTATTCTTGGGGAATGAGACTCGCATTGTGTCATAGAGGCATCATCCTCCAGGGAAGGCAGAGTGTCTTAGTCCCAAAGGGAGGCTGGGAAACCTGACCCGAGAGAAGTGTTTTCATGAAAGGAAGAGGCCTTTTAATACTGAAATAAGAACCAGTTCATTGTGAGAACCAGAAGAGGGGCTTGCTGCACTGGGCTTGGAAGGAAGGTGGGGTATAAGACATTGGAGGGAACTTCGTAGTCTGTTCCCAGCAGGAACTGCCGGAAAATAGAGCCCCTTCTCTTGCCAAAGTGTGGTTCCTGTCTCCAGTGCCCAGAAAAAGATGGCCTTTTGTTTTACTGCTTTCTGTAGGTCTCTTACCTGCTAAGTCTCTGATCAGGGAGATGCCTTTGCCACTTTGGAGTCCGGGTAATTATACCAATTACTGTCTAAGTCTGGGCGCTTTTGAGGTTGTATATGAGCTGTCTATCCAGGTAGAGATAGATGATGGACGCATGGTCAGAGGTCGGAATAACATGTCCTGCATTCATGTCATATCCTATTTGCAGCCTTCCTAATCGGAACAGTTCTGACTCAGATTCTAGGACTTCTTTTTAATTCTGTCTGAAATTTCAAACTGAAAATATGTACTTCTGGGTAAGGGATATAACTCAACAGTAGGGTGTTTACTGAGCATGTTCAAGGTCCTGGGTTTGGGCACCAGCTCCAAAACACAAACATCAAACCATCAATCGATAAAGAGCCAAACCCAAAACCAAACAAAAAAAACACCACACAATCAAAAAGCCCAAACAATGGAAACCAGATTCTGTGACCTGCCCATTCCCAGAGTAAGACTTCATGCTTAGATACTGCAGGGATAGAAACTTTGAGGGTGGTTTCCATGGAGCCGTTTCTGTTCCTAGTCTGCTTCCTTGTAGGATTTATGAACCTGGGGCTTTGAGGAGACCATCCTGCCAGGAGTTGTAAGTGTAGGGCTGGTGGCAGCATAGTGGACAGCAATGACTGCACTCACGCCCAGGACCGAGCCTTTGGGTCCATGCTGCCACCCTCTGTACCCCTCTGAGGCTGTGACTGAGTACTGGGCTTGAGAGAAGAGAGGAGAAAAGAAGAGGAGAGAGAGAGAGAGAGAGAGAGAGAGAGATTCCTAGATGTTATCCAGGTTTCAACTGAGAAACCCACATTCCAGAAACATCGTTGTGTAGGAAAATGTCTGGCATTTACTTCTTTGCTGTGCTAAGGAAAGATAAGCCTTCTTAGGGACAGGTCAGTCACAGTATCATCCCTCCCCTAGAACCCGTGAGACTTCCAGGTAACTAAATCATTTCAGGCTTTGAAAAAAATTAGCTACTGCTTATTGAGGGCTTTAGTTTCCAGACGCTATCTTGAGCAGTTTCTAGACTTTACCATAATGAATCCTTGCCCAAGCCTATCAAGGGTGTACCTCCATTTTATCAATGAAGAAGTTGAAGCTAAGAAAAGTGACTTGCTCAGATCACCCAGAAGTAGGAGACAGAACTGGGGTTAAATCCAGGGCTGGCTGACTTGCCCCACACAATACTGCTTCTGTGACATTTAAAGCATCTGTTATCTATAGGTGGGAAATGATGTCTCTGTCTTCCTGGTTCTTGTTTCATGTCACTTCTGACTTCTTCTTTTGTCAGTAGTATCATTGCTTGGTGTCCGTGAAGTTTGTGTCCGTTATTTCCTTCCTGGCCACTTGGAATAGTCTCCGTCATGGATCCCAGGCGAGTGTGCACGTGTACTCTACCTGAGGTGATAGGATTGTCTGATGGAAAGGTAGTGTGTATGTCACTGTCTGCTGCTCAGTGTCAGCACATTTTAGTTAGGGAGCTTTGCCTCACTCATGGTGTGAGTGACTGACTTGGAAATGGCCTTCCCACTTCTGGCTTTCCCTGAAGGGATTTTGCAGATCAGTGAGGAGCATGCCTGTCCCCAGTTGATAGGGCCATGGGCACAGCCAGATGCCCAGTCTAGCAGGAAGGCAAAACTTGAGCCTGAAGTAGATAATTCTGGACATGTTTCTAACTTTTTACCCTTCTATTTTACCATCTATCACTGTAATTTATCAGACCAAGAAGAACAGAGGGAAAGCATATCTGGGGGTGGGGTAAAGCAGAGAAGAAAGCATTTGTCTGATGGACTTCATTTGTACCATAATTTGGCCCCAATAAGTAGCCATGGGCAAGTACTAACATACCTGGGTCTTATTCTATCCCAAAATGAGGGTTGGGCCAGATGAGCCATTGGCATTGACCCTAACAGCAGCAGCAGTTTGAGATCTTATAGTCATGTGTGACTTTGCTTTTTGTGCCCTGAAGATCCTAGGTGATCTAGTTTGCCTTTCTGTTGCTGTGCTAAATGCTGCAACCAAACCAATTTGTGGAGGAAAAGGCTTATTTTAGCTTAAGGGTTATGGTCCATTAGCAAGGGAGGCCCGAGCAGGAGCTCAAAGCAGGAACCTAGAGGTAGGACCTGAAGCAGAAACCATAGAGGAGCACTCCTTAGCAGCTTGCTTCAAGGCTTGTGGTCAACTTGCTTTCTTATATAGTCCAAGCCCATCTGCCTAGGGATGGTACTACCCACAGAGGACTGGGCATTTTTCCATCAATTAGCAATCAATGCCCCCTCTGACATGACTATAGGCCAGTCTGATGGGGGCAAGTTTTCATTTGGGGTTTCTGCTTCCAATATATGTCAAGTTGACAATCAAATTTCGCCATTGAAAGTCAAAGCCATTGCTTATTTTGTCTTCTCTCTTAGTGGTGGCAGACAGAGGAGACCATGTGAGAAGGGCACCAACTGTTCTTGGTCTCTTGACAGAGGGCAAGTCAGTTATGCAGTGGAAAAATTTTTTTTCTGGTCAGAAGAATGCATTTCTTCTTCCTGGTGTATGTTACCTTGCCTTCCCAATAAGCGAGGGAGAGCTAGGAAAAGCAGAAAGAGTAGCAGGAGGTTGACAAGCATGCTCTGACTTGTCAGCTGAGCAGTAGGGGAAGAGGATGAGGGTGGGAGACAGGACCATGGGAGCTCGTGGTCTCTAAAGAGAGAGGAGTAATAGTCTTTGTCTTCATGGTGTTTACAGTGCAGTGGGGAGCTGGGATCTAGGCTATTGGACCGAGTATACATTTACAAACTCTGAAGCTATTTGCGACAAAAAAGCTCAGTATAAAACCATTTGTTGTTGTATAGATGAGCTTACCTGAAGGTGGGTGCCTTCCTGGCAGCAGCAAAGATGTAAGTGGCAAAATTGGTGTTAAGGCCTGACAGCTTTGTCATGAACACGAGAATTCTAGGGAGTTGTGTTGTCTGTGAAACACACTTAGACTTGGGATTGCAGTGAATGAGATTCTGAAACAGAATGCGGTCTCACTGAAGATGCAGGGCTCGCATTCATGTTCTTGTGACATTGCTTGGAAAGAGCCAGAATTGAAATTCCCAGGCTTTATAATTTCACTGGCCACATCTGAAAAAAATTCTTTAATATAAACATGAGTTTGGGACTCAGGTGAAGAGAGTCATGCTACAGATTCTCATACAGGGCTGAAATCGGCAGATGGGTGAGTTAGAGGGAGCACAGCATCCGGAGGGGACTGGAGGAAGGTGTGATTCTGCCTCAGGCACACAGCCTGTGGCCAGGGCGTGAATCTGTCCTCATGGGCTTTTGTATACTTTCTGGCCTGTGTTACAGCACAGCCTAGGGCTGACGGATGGACTCACCTCTCACTGACAGAGAGGCTGCTGCAGTTACAGGAATATAACTGTAACTTCCTGTCCCTCCGCATCAGCTAGATGTACATCTGGCCCTTTTCTAGGAGAGCATGTAAGATATGCTTGTGTGTGTGTGTGTGTGTGTGTGTGTGCGTGCATGTGTGTGTGCGCGCATGTGTGTGTACGCGCATGCATGTGTGTGTATGTGTGTGTGTGCGCGCGTGCGTGTGTGTGCGTGCGTGCGTGCATGTGTGTGTGTATGTGTGTGTGCGTGCATGTGTGTGTGTGTATGTGTGTGTGTGTGTGTGGTGTGAAGGCCAGAGGACAACCCCAGTTACTGTTCTTCAGGTATAGACCATCTCTTGTTTGAGGCATGGTCTCTCACTCACTAGCCTGGGATTGCCCCATAGGTCTAGTGCCTGTGTCTGCTTTCTTAGCACCAGTGTTACAAGTGTGTCACCATGCTCTGCTTTTTTCTTTATTTGAAATATGGGTTCTGGGGCTTGAACTCAGGTCCTTGTGCTTGTAAGCAAGCACTTAGAAACAGAGCCCTCTTCCCAGCCCCTGGGCATGGTTCTTGGTCTTAAGTGATTGGTTTCTCCAACTAAGTATAGTACTTTAAGAAAGTATTTGTCTTATTAAACTGTATGCTTTCTGACAATAGCATAGTAGGTCTGGTCTTGCTTTAATCCTTGTTGGCTGTATGATCAAGAGAGGACTGTCCGTACATGAGCACTGTATCCTATCTTTTGGGTCATCAGTGGTCACAAGAGGCCTCTTCCCCTTTAAGATGAATGACTCTTCCATGATTCTGTCTTTCTTCCTTTTTTCTTTCTCCTTCATCTCCCCCTCTTAGCCCCAACTAATCATTCAATAAATTTTTTTGTTTGCTTTATTTACTGAATAGAAATTTTATTCTTCATTCTTAATTTAAAACATATGAGGAACATTTTACATTTTTGCTTATTAAAATAAAATTGAGTTACTCTTGACTTATTTAGTCCTTGATTGATGTCTTCTCAAATGTAACTATCCTATAAATATAACATAAGTCCTACCCTTCCCAAGAGGAGTGGCTCACAGTGACAGATGACACATGCCCAACTCCTAACTCCCCAGGTTTCCTTCATCATAGCTCTGGGTGAGCTGACCAGAGCTCAGGCCTAAGAGTCCTAATTGGATCTACCTCTGTTCTCAGGTGAGGAGAGTCAGCTGGGAACATTAGAACCTGAGTACTGGCTTAGAGTGGCCCTGGGATAGAGGGAGAAGATTCTAGACTGTGGGCAGGGCTTGCAAAGCCCCAGGGTATGCCCTAGGTTCATCACTGGGTGGGGACACTACCTAACCCCCCCCTTTCCCCCTTTCTTCCTTCATCCTTCACCCTCCCTCCTCTTCTTCCTTTCTTCCCTTTGCCCTCATCTTCTTTTTCCTTTCTAATTCCTGTCTTTTCTTAGGTTATTCCTCCCCTCTCCCTCTCCCCCTTCCCTCTTTCCATATTTTCTCCTTCCTTGCTCCCATCTCCTNCGCGGCATAAACATGGCCCAGGCACCAATTCTGGGCTGGGTAATGATTTGGATATTGAGACTACAGCAATGAACAAGACAGCCAAATAGCCCACTTTCATAAAATTCATATTCTGCTACAGAGAGAGGGAAGCAAAGTCAGCCCATGATGAATGTTATTCAGAGGATAAATCTAAGGCAATGTGGCAGGGACAGAGTGACTTTAGATTGGCATGTCATGAAGGCTCCTGAAGAGGTTATAGTTAAGCCGAGGATCAGAACTATAAAAAAAATGGAAGAGGATTCATATCGCCAATTTTCTTCAGCATGTGAGGAATAAATTAAGTGGTATGTGAAACTGTTTTATAGGCTACAAAGTAAACTCAATATTTTATACCCCAGACAGAACTCTGTAAGCTGAGCATGGTGATTCATTAATATTATCAATTTCACTACCTAGCCTAGTAGTGAATGTGGGCTGTATTAAATTACAAATGGAAATGGGGAGTTCAGAGGAGATCTTTAAGACATAAAAGCAGATGACGCCTGTGACAGGCATTTGTCAAAAGAAGACACTTTCCTTCCATTCTTGTTGCTGATGGGCTTGTCTAGAGATTTCTATCCACCTGTTTCCTGGGCAGTACCAAGGCACGGACAGATAGCGGGGGATGGTATTGCAGAGTTGGTAGAATTCCCCAGGCAGTTCCAGGTTAGTTTCTTGCTAACCCAGAGCAGAGGTTGGTTTACCTGAAGGTGGGGAGAGGTCCCACCGGCTTCCTTCCTACCCACAGACCGTGGAGGGAGACTGCTCTGGCCCTGCTGCGAGACCAGCTTCTATTGTCTTTAACTCTCTCCAGCCCCTCTACACCTCACTAATCTCCCCAGCTATGGAGGAAACCTTAGTTCATCTACTGTGTTGCCTGTTGTCCATGGCTCTGCAGATGCACTCCCTTCCTTGACTGAGGGCTGAGTCAATATAGCTTTTAAAACATGGAGGTGTGAATTATTTAACTTCTAGGTCTGGAAAGGCTTGGGTGGTAGTTGAGCCAGTAGGCTCTGCCCTGCCCTGCCCTGCCCCTGTCTCTTATTCTACCACGGCTTACCATCCTCCCTGCACTTAAAGCCTAGGACTTAGATCCACATTCGTTATCAGGACTACAGATTCAGTTTCTGGGAACCTTTAGGAAGAAGGTCAGACCCAGAGTGTGGTTCCTGAACAGCAAGATCAACACCACTAAGAATTAATTTCTCTGCTGCACCCCTATATATAGTTCTGAGTCAGACCCATTCTGGCAGTGGATGGCCATCAAGTAAATCGGATGCATGTGAAGGTTTGAGAAATTTGGTTAGAAGGATGAATGAAGGCTACTATTGGGTATTTGCCTAGGCAGTAGTGGACTACCTATCTTCACTCTCTGAGCTAAGGAATCCTTATTCACATTTTGCTGATAAGTGAAAGGGCCTACAAATTGGGAAATAACAATAGGTTGGGGGGAGGGGAGGGCACTGAGTTTTATTCAAGTCTTGCTTTCCAATGTAGAACCACTGTGAAGTTTGGAGTCCTAATTAAAATGCATATATGTTCATGGATGCATGCTACTAATCATTCACATTTTAATGCTAATAATTCTCTGGCCACTTACAGTGGAGTGATAAGTAGAGACCTGGAGTATCTGAGACTCATACCAAAGTCCCTTGCTGGTATCTCATGGGAGCTTTCCCTGTGTGGCAACTCTTCGCTAGTGTTGACTGGCATCCCTAGATGGGGACTAAATGACTGATCCTTCCGTGCAGATGCTTTCTGGCCTCACCCTGGCTTTTCTCCTGCGGCGTATGCCCTATCAGAGGGTTTACCCCCTTCTCTTTGTTTCGCCCACCACCCACATGCTCTACTGTCCTCCACATTTCTTTTCTGACCCAGGATTCTCTTTTATTCAGAATTTCACCCCAGTAGAAAAGTGGATAGTCTTTAGTGCTTCGTGGTATTGCAGAGTCGCCTTATTTACAAACAAACCCACCATCCTTTACCACCTCTGGTCCTCCCATCATAGCCTCCTTCAGCAACCGATACCAGCAAGCCAGAAACCCAGGCATCACTCTGACTCCTCCTATCCGTCTTCCCACTCAGCTCCCCATTATGATTTACCTTGAACCTGCCTTGGTCTCTGCATGAGAACCTCCCTAACTACAGTTATTTCTTCCAGGAGGCATCCTGTATTCCCTTCATGCACCCATGGGTCCTTTTTTCATAGTCTCCGAGCATCTTGGGCTTACCCCTGCCACCAGGGAGCTGCTGACCTTAAAGACTGTGAGGTCCTGATAACCAAGGACTTTGTCTCTTATCAGTGTTTCTTTAATGCTTTGCCCTTAGTGGGTAGTCAATAAGTCAATAATTTAGCCAAGTAAAAAGCCACTATGGAACCTGTGGAAATCCTGATTTTTGCTTCTGTCCATCATGGTGCATCTTCTCTTCAGATAGAGGGCATCACATTTACTGAGTGTCTTCGATAAGGTCCTTATCACAGGTTGATTGTGAAGTGATAGCAAGGACCCATCAGTTCCTGAGACAGTGAGGAGTTGACTGAGGTTGTGATGTGATGGTGTGTGTGTGTGTGTGTGTGTAGAAAGTGCTACTGGGAAAATGAAGTGGAAGAATTCTATATCTTTCCAACTTTATACCCAATAAATTTCAATATATTATTTTATTAATTTTAGTGATTACCTATTAATAAAGAGTAAACTTTGATTTATGCCATGTAGTTGTATTGTATTCACCCCCACTCTTTTCTCTAACTCCTCCCAGATCCACCTCACCCTTTCCCATTCCAAACTTCATGTCTTTTTGTTTTGTTTTGTTTTTTGTTTATTTGAGACAGGGTTTCTCTGCTTCCCGAGTGCTGGGATTAAAGGTGTGTGCCACTACTGCCAGGCATATCTTCTTTTTAAAGACATATTTGCCACCCAGTCCAGTTTGTGCTGCCCAAATACTTATGGGTGTGGGACCATCCACTGCAGCATGGTCAACCTACTAGGGACCACATCCTTAATGAAAACTAACTCTCCCCAGAAGCCATCAGTTATCAATAAGCAGGATGGAGGAAGGATGGAGAGGGATACCTAGCACTAAAGATGTTTAAAAAGTCACATGGAACCTTTTCTATAAGCTTCATGTGTGTGTGTATGCGCCATGTGTTCAAATGAAAGATTGTGATTATTCTATGAAAAGAATAATGCTCCTCCCAGAAGAAACGTGATCCTCAGTTTGTCTGTAACATAGTAACTGTTAAGTAAAACTTCAGAAAGGGCTGTCACTAAGGGCAAGGGATTTATATTGAGAGAACAAGGACCTTCAAGTCCCTGACAAGGGTGTCTCATATTTATGAGTTTCAATACCATCTTTATGCACCCAAACCCCTGTGTTTTTTTTTCAGTTAGTTCTTTTCTGCCCAAGAAACCATTCCCAAACTCAGAAGTCTAAAATAATGAACATTTAGTATTTTTTGCAAATCTGCAGGTTGGTTTGTCTTGGGTTGGCTTGACTGACATTGGATAGTCAGTTTGGTATGACATATCTAGAGGCTGTCAACTCTTCTTGATCGTCTCTATATACATATATGCTGAGTGACATGGAACCATGTAGCAGAAGGGACAAGAAAGCCCTCCAGGGCTTTTTTAGCAAGGTACAGACCCCGTCCTGGGGGTCTCACATTAGTGGGTGGATTTTAACATACACATTTTTCAGCGACAAAGATTTAACATTCTAGCAAGGAGAGCAAGGCCCAAAGTGCAAACCTTTACAATCCTTCATTTGTGACACATTTGCTATTGTTTTGTTGCCTAAAGCAAGTCACACAGTCAAGCTCAGAGCAGTGTAGGAAGTAGTTGTTCAAGGTATGGACGGATATGAGGAGATATGAACAAATCAAACCCTCTGAGAAGTAGACACCAGCATGGGATGAAATGTGGAAAAATTTGTTAGACAAAACACCAGAGGTAATAGGGAAGGAGCCAGGAAAAACTGGAAGAGTCCTTAATTCACCATGCCCTTCAGACTCTGAGTGCCAGACTAAAGGAAAGCAGGTTGGGTGGTCCCAGCCTGCCATGGAATGGAAACTTGATAGGCAAAGCTCTCAGAAAGCCCCAGTGTCTTGAGCTAGGAGGGTCCCCTGCCTTGCAGGAGTGAGCTTACCTTGCTGTTCTTAACCCATCCTCTCTATTGACATATAATAAAGGATTTCAGAGCCCAGCAGCTGGGGCTCTTGGCCATAGCTGGAGACCTGCTAGGCACATTCTCATGGGTACTACAAGGTCATTGTTCAATGTGTTACAACTCCAAAATTTCTGTTGCTGGCTCAGGCCTCCCTCTTGAACTTCAGACCTCTTTTTCAAAAGGTTTCTTAATGCTTCCGTTCGGCATTCCCACGGGCATCTCAAAGTCATCATATCCTAGTTAACTTCTTTACTCATGATTAATAATTTCATTAGGGTATGGAACAATGGGCTCTGTTTTGGTGTTTTACACACATGTATCATTACACTTCACCCACATTTCCCTTTTCTCCCTTTATTCTGCCTTGTTCTTTGCTCCCCCTTTTGGTTCTGTTTGTTCCCTACGAAGTTTCCCTTTGACTTTCATATATATGTCATATACATCCATACATCATATGTATGCATGTACTTTAAATATAGATTCTGAACATTAGAGAAAAAGTGTAATAATTGTCTTTTTTCCTATTACCTCTCTTATTTCCCCATCCCTTTAAATGCTTTGTTCTTCCACTAAGAGTCCCTGTTCTACTCTGTCTCTCCCTCCCTCTCCTCTCCCTCCCTTCTCCCCTCCTTCCCTTCTTCCCTCCCTCCTACTCTGTCTTGCATAGGATATAAAAACTGATATTTATCTTCCCAAGTCTGGCTCATTCTGCTTAGCATCAGGATCTTTAGATCCATCTGATTTTCCAGGAAATAACATAATTTCATTATTCCAGGCTCCATGAGACTCCACTGTGTGTATCGCGTCTTCTCCATTCATCTGCTGATGGGTGTGTATCTGGGAGAGTTTATATCTTGTCTATAGTCAATAGCATGGCATTGCAAGTATTGCAAGTAGTGCAAGCATTGCATGGATGTGCAGGCATCGCTGTGAAGTGCTTATTCAGATTCTCTTGGATAAACACCCAGAAGGGGGTAGAGCTGGATCATATGGCACTTTAATTTTTAGGTTTTTGAGGAACTGCCATACTGATTCCCACAGCTGCTGGACTAGTGTGCATTCCCACCAACGGTGAGCAAAGATTCACTTCCACCACATTCTTATTAGCATTTGTTATTTTCCATTTTCTTGATGATAACCGCTCTGATTGGCACAAGGTAGAATCTCGATGTAGTTTTAATTTGTATCTCCCTATGACTAAGAATGTTGATTTTTTTTCATTCATTTATTGGCTATTTGTGTTTCTTCTTTTGAGAAAATGGCCATTTACTTTTCTATTTATTGACTAGATGACTTTTGTGGTTTTTTGAGTTCTTTATACATTTTAGATATGAATCTGTAGCCAGAAGCTCAATTAGCAAAGACTTTTCTCCTGTCTATAGCCTACCTCTTCACTCCACTGATTGTTTCCTTTCCTCTGCAGAGCATTTGAATTTCATGAGATCCCATTTGATAACCCTTGCTCTTCTGGATAGTTGTATGTCAACTTGCCACAGCTAGAGTTGTCTGAAAGGAAGAAACCTCCAATGAGAAAATGCTTTCATAAGATCCAGTGTAGGAATCATTTTCTTAATTAATGATTGATGGGGGAGGGCCCAGCCCTTTGTTGGTGAGGCCTTCCCTGGGGTGGTGGTCCTGGGCGCTATAAGAAAGCAGGTTGAGCAAGCCATGATGAGAAAGTCAGTAAGCAGCACCCCTCCACGGTCTCTGCGTCAGCTCCTGCCTCCAGTTTCCTGCTCTGACTTCCTGTTCTGACTTCCTTGATGATGAACTGTGATGTGGAAGCTTAAGTCAAATAAATTCTTTCCTTCCTGACTTGTTTCGGTCATGGTGTTTCATTGCAGCAATAGTAACCCCATCTAGCACTCTTGTCATTTTCTTGGAATTCTTTTTAAAATGTCATGAAGTATGCTTATATCTTCTGGTATTATGTCTATGTTTTTTCTCACTAGTTTCAAGGTTTCAGGTCTTACATTTAAGGTCTTTGCTACATTTAGAATACTTCCCTTTGAATAGGGTGGGAAAGAAATGAAGCCAGTTTCATTCTTGTACATATAGATATATCCATTTTCCCAGCACCATTTGTTGAGGAGATTTTCTTTTTTTCCAATGTATGTTTTCTTGTCTTTGTCAAAAATCAAGTGGCTGCAGCGGTGGCTGTGGCTGTGAGGCTTTGTAGCTGGATTCTCTAATCTATTCGATTGGTCTGTTGTCTGTCTTATATCAGTACTGTGTGTATTTGTGACAATGGTTCTGTAATATAGTCTGAGATTAGGATTGTGATGCCTCCAGCATTGCTCTTTGTGTTTTAGCAGTTTGGGGGATTGTGTCCTTATATATAGATTTTAGGATTGTTTTCTTCTAGTTGTGTGGTGACTGTCAAGGAAAGACTTTTTAGAAAAGACTCCTACTGTCTAATTTCTTCTTCCTTTTCTGGTCTTTTAAAGTTGTCACCATAGAGATCTTTCTTTTTGGTTAGGTTTGTTACCAGATGTTGTATTATTTTTTGAGACTTTGTTAATGGGATTCCCCACCTGGTTTCTTTCTCAGAAAGTTTGATATTGGTGTATAGAAAAGCTGCTGACGTTTGGATATTATTTCTGTCCTGCTACTTTACTGAAAGTAATTGTCAGATTGAAGTTTTTTCTCTAGAGCCGTTAGGGTTTTTTAAGCATAGGATCACATTGTCTAAAAATAGAAACTATTTGTCTTTTTTTATTTATATTCTTTTAATTTCCTTTTCTTGCTCCACTGTTCTAGCTAAAACATCAAACATTATACTGAAGAAGAGCAGAAAAATATAAGCTTTCTGTTTTTGTGTGTCCTTACCAGGTTTTCATATCAGAACAGGGTAACACTGGCTGTTTAAAAAGAAAGTGGCATTGCTTCTTCCTTTTCTACTCACTATTGATGTTAGTTAGTTCTTTAAATGCCTGTGGTTGTGAGTCTGTCTAGTCCTTGCCTTTGCTTTGTTGGCAGACTTTATCATTATTCTTTAGTCTCATTGCTTATTATAGAGCCATATAAGTTGTTTATTGCATGGATATATAATAATTAATTTATTAGTCTGTATTAGTAGGCTTGCAGATTGTTCATTGCCCTAAGGTTTTGAGAAATAATGTAGTGAATGAACATGAATGATACGTTTCATGTAAATTAAATGTACATTTCTGAGAAGTAAATTTACTGGGCCAAAGAACATATACATACATTTTTGAAATGGAGTAACAAATCCAAAAGTTGCTTAATTAAATCAAACTGCTAATGGTGAAAAGGGCCTGTTTGTGGCCACCTTTGCTTACATTAGATGCTGTTTGACTCATGAAAAATGGCATCTTGTTCTTGAGGTTTCCTTGGTGAAGTTGAGTAGTTTTCTGTGTCTATTAGTTATCGGGATTTTTTTGTGAGCTGCTGGCTTCTTTGTCTACTTTCTTTGGGGTTGAGTAGATCATGTGTCTTTTCTAACTTTTCAGAGCATAGGTTTTCAAAGTATTCCTTAATGACTGTCAAGGTTTCATTAGTATCTGTGATGTTCTCTTCTCCATCTGTAATTTTATTGAATCTTCTTTCTTTATATTTTTGTAGTTCTGGGGATCTTACCTAAGGATTTGCTCATGTTAGGCAAGTGCTGTACTACTAGGTTCTGACTAGTCCATCTATATCTATCTGTCTGTCTATAATCTATCATCTGTCACCTATGTATGTATGTATGTGTGTATGTATGTATGTGTCTGTTTATCTGAGACAGAGTCTCTCTACATAGCCCTTACTGTTCTGGACATCACTTTGTAGACCAGGCTGCCCTTTCTGTATTTGTTAAAACTTGCTTTAGGGTCTAAAATGTCATGTATTTTAGATAAAGCTTCAAGGGCTGCTGATAAGAATTTTTATTGTATATCCATTGGATGGAATGTTCTGTACATATATATTAAGTTTTTTAGTAATATTTCATTTGTATTTTAATAAATAAAGCTTGCCTGAAGATCAGAAGAATAAAACAGTCACACTGGTCAGTTTTACAGACCAGGCAGCAATGACACAAACCTTTAATCTCAGTAGCCACACTATCCTCCCATAGAAACCAGGTGGTAGTGGTACATGCTCTTATCCTAGAACTAGAGAGAATTATAAGACGGGAGGAGACAGCTCTCAGTCTCAGTCTCATTCTGAGATTCCTGGAGGCAGGATCACCATTTTGAACTGAGGTAGAGGTAAGAGCCAGTGGCTGGCTGTTTTGCTTTTCTGACCTTCAGGTTGAACCCCACTTTCTGCCTCTGAGTTTTTATTAATTGTGCTTCGAAGTTTATTTTATTTATGGTACATTTTAAAACTGAACTTCCTTTGTTGAGTTTTTGTCTGGATAATCTACCTGTTTTTAGATTTCAGTGTTGAATTCAGTCACAAAGTACTCTTCATAGACTTGTCTGTCCCTTTAAGACTAGTAATCTTTATTTGATGACACTGGATGCAGCAATGTTTGGTGCATATGTAATTAGAACTGTTATATGTCTTGATAGAGTGCTCCCTTTGCTGACATGCGCTGATTCTCTTTTTTGTCTCCTAATTTCAGCTTTAAATCGAATTTATCAGAGACATAGTTTCTTCCGACTGATTTCGACTTCTGTTCTCTTGGTACATTGACTTTCATCCTTAGACTTGCAATATGCCTGTATCTTTGCCAGTAAATTTTGTTTCTGATAGACAACTAATGGTTGAGTCCTGTTTTTCAATTTAGTAAGCTAGTCTGCATCTTTTAATTATAGAATTAAGAGTTTTTATATTTAGAGTTACTAGTGAGAGCGGTTTACTGTTGACTGCAGTTTTTTGGTGATTCTCCTGGTGACTCAGTTGTTTGTTACTTTATTTCTTTCCTGTTGGTATTAGAGGTTTGTCAGTGTGCTGAGCTCGGCATGATGGGTTCTTTTCTAGCTCTTCTTTGTTTATTCCTCTCATGGAATCTATTCTGTTTTCTTTTATGATTAAACACTATCTTTCTTCATCCCTGTGTAGGAGTCTTAATTACATTGTGCAGTTCTGGTTTGATGATCGTGAATTACTTAATTTTGTGCTTGTCTTGAAATGTCTTTGACATTTCTGTTGATTTTTTTCTTAAAGATAACTTTGTTAGATATAGCAATCTGGGTTGACAGTTACTTACTTTCACCAAATTGAATTCTCTTGATAATACTTCCAGATATATTTCCCTTCTGTTTTTTTTTCTTTTGATGAATATCACTTTCACATGCCTGAAAGTCCAGGAGTCATCGCTGATATTTGCACTTTTAGGCAGATACACTAGGAAATACAGATTTGGATCTTACTTTACAATATTTCCTTTTTAATCTGCTCTTGCTGTTACCACCTAGACCAAGCAACCATCCTCTCTTAATTAGATGTCCACAGGAGTATTCCAACTGAAGCCCCCGCTTTCTTTCTGCTCCTCTTCATAGTACTAGGTATTACGAAGTACATTGTATTTGGTAGCCTTCATAATGTTGACATGTAATCATAACTCTGCCACTTCTCAGTTTGAAATCTAGGATTTTTATCTCTTAGCTTATGTGCTCTGTAGGATCTAGATGGTCACCCTCCAGCTTTAACCTGCATCTCTGTTTATTACCTTCCCCTGACAGCAACGCTAGACTCTTAGAACATGTCAATCTCTGTTCAGTGCTGGAACTTTGTATGTGTTCTCCATCCTTTTCAGAGCTCTAACAATCCCCCACATCACAGATGTTTTTATATTTAGTTCTCAACTTGAGATCTCAACTTCTTTATGGAGATCTTATCTGTATAGACAACTGCTATCATGCTATCTAATCTAGGTCCATCTCGCTCCCTTTCTTATGGCATCCTACACACACACAGCACTCCTCTTCATTTTATTTCCTTGTTACTTTAATGTCTGTGTGTTCCAGACAGAAAGTTCCCCGTGGATTGAGACAGTGTTTGTATTATTCATTGTGGTGTTCCAAATTCAGTACTATGCACAGAGCATTATCTCAGTCACTGGTAGGTAGATAAATGCAGGTCCAGGGGAGCAGAGGGAAGTGGAGGAGGCTAAGTCTGGTGGGAATTCTCCCCTTCCAGTCTTTGACTCATGGAGAATTAGAGTTACTTCTGTTCTAAGAATGTGGGTCTCTGTGAATGATGGTGCCACATAGAACTCAGCACAATTACACCCTACACATTCCCTAGGGCCCCCACTTACTAGATGGGGGCACTTCCGTACTGAGCACACAGGCTCCTAAAGGGATAGTACTGATCGGCAGTTCCATGGGACTTGTTTCCCATGAGTCTCAGTTTCCTTGGCATATATAACGCTAGTGCTTACCTTTTCGGTATTGTGTGAAGACTGAAGTGGTATGAAGAGCCATTACACGTTAGCTGGAGATGGATAGTGGTGGCCCGAGCACAGGAGTTAGTGCCGAGGAGGGAGGCAGCAGAGTGGCAGGTGGAATTCTGAGCACGGGGGACTCCAGAGCTCCCGAAAGCCACCATTCTTCTATCCTATTGTAGCTGAGAGCTCCATGCCCAGGAAAAGCTGATTAAATGAATATATAAATATTTGTGGAAAGCAGGCAATGCCGAGTACCTTGGCTCTCGCATCCTTTTAGACGAGGCTGTGGGGGAGGTTCGAAAGTGGGAGGGCTTGGTGAAGAGGCCTCTCAAACCACCAGGAGGGTTTAACACAAATTTTACATTCTCGTTTGCTTTTTTTCTTTTCTTTTCTGAGTCTCCATGTCACAGTTCCCAAACTCAAAATATGAGGTGACAATAAGATAACTTGCTTTGTTAATTGGAGGACTTTTAAATATGACTAATGTCAGGTGTCACATAGGTGCTAATTCCTAATAGGTTTGCTGTTTTGTTCGGATTTTGAAAGAAGAAGAAGTTTGAGATTTGTACTGCTCTCAGCCTGGTGCCGAAGAATTCAAATTTTTGTGTTTATGGATACGGAAATGTACAAACTGTGCTGTCGTAGGATTTATCTTGCTGTGACAAACACCATGACCAAAAGCAACTGGGGAGGAAAGAATTGATTTCGCTTTACATCTCTTAAGTCCTTCACTGAGGGAAGCCCGAGAAGGAACCTGGAGGCAGGAAACAGAGCAGAAGCAATGGAGGACTGCTTGTCTTGCTCTCAGTGGGCGGTTCAGCCTGCTTTCTTATAGCACCCAAGACCACCAGCCTAGGGCTGGCATCACCCACAGGGAACAAGGCCCTCCCACATCAACCATCAATCAAGAAAACACGCTCTAGGATTTCCCACAGGTCATTCTAGTGGGCCATTTTCTCAACTGAGGTGCCCTCTTCCAGAATGATTTCAGCTTGTGTCAAGTTGGCATAAGACTAACCAGCACAGGGAGCACATACTGATATTTGAAGGCTCTCTGGTAGAAAAAATTAAATTACACCTAGACCTGCTCCTAAATGCATGTCAAAAACCGTTGAACTTCACGTGTAGTGACGCTTAACTATTGTTGTTAGAGAACATTCTGTAAATTCAGTGGAAGTTATGGACTCCAGCTGGAGAAATGAAAAGCCTGAAACCTCGTAGACGTCAGGGGACTCCAAAATTTCTCAAAAGCCACTCTGATGGACTGAGTGGATCACCCCAGAAAGTGCATGTACATTATGGTCTGCCACGAGAGGACTGGGAAGGAAGTCAGAGGCCAGAGGCCAGTGAGGAGTAGGGCCTGGACTTGCTCTGGAGGAAACAGGACCTGGTGGTGACAGAATTGTGTAGGCTGAGATGGTTTCAGCTTTAACATGCAAATCTGCCCTGTTAGAGAATGACTTCTGTACCTGGTGGGACATGGCCACTTACTGTCTCTATCCCTTTTTTTTTTGCATGTGCACGTATATTTTGTATGCGTGTGCACATATATGTATGTATGTTTGTGTGAGAGAGAATATGTGTGTACATACATGCTATGTGCATGTGGAGGTCTGAATTAATATCAGGTGTGTTCCTCATCTCTTTTCACCTTATTTATTGAAACAGGTTCTCTCTTGTAATCTGAGGCTCAAAAGTTTCACCTAGTCTAGCTAGCTAACTTCCACCAGGGATAACCTTTCTTTGCCTCTAGAGAGCTGGGAGTAAAGATGGCTGCCACGCTTCCTGGACTTTTCAGGGAGGTGTTGGGGATCCAAACTCCAGACCACACACTTGTGCAGCACAAATGGTTCATCCACAGAGCCATCTCTCTAGCCTCGAGGCAGGGGCTGTCTTGCTCAGCTGTAAGGCCTAATGGTAGACAGCAGAAGTTAGAGTGGGCGTAGATACCATCACTTCTCACACCCTTCCAAAATAGGCACTTGGGAAGTCTGTGGAAAGGCTACCCTTCTAAAGCCTGGGCCTTCACACGTGCTGTCTCCCTTTTCATGTGTTCTTCTCCCTCTTCTCTGCCCATCCTTCAGGGCGAGCTGCCTTCAGTATATCTGATGTCTCTCCAAGCTCACATCTTCCAACCGCTGCTCAGAATCAGAGTCATTTACACATCCTGTGTGCACCATGTTCCCACACTGCAGTCTCTTTTGCCTACCTTTAAAAAAATTAACATTTTATTGTGGAAAATTTCAGACATGCACAAAGTAATATAGAATAATAACCCCCAATAATCATTACCTAGCCACAGTAATTACCAACGCATGACCCTTTTTTTTTTCACTTAAGCCTCCTATTCTACTTCTCCATTGGGTTATTTTGAGGCAAATCTCAGCCATTGTATGATTCCACCCACAAATATTTCAGTACTAGTCTCTAAAAGGTAGAAGATTAAAGAAAACATTATAGCAATCCCATACTCTCTGGAATTGGTTATAATTTCTTAATATCTTCAAGTCTCTGAGTCACTAGTGCTGACATTTCTCCAACTCTGACTTTTCTCTACAATTGATTTATTTGAATCAGAATTCAAATATGGTCCACACCATGTATTTGGCTGAAATGTTTTTCTTAAAGACTTAATCTAGAGATTTTCCTCCCTACTTTCTTTTGAGCTGTACTGTTTAAGAAATGAGGTCTTTTTTTTCCCCTGTAGATTTTTTCACAAGAATTGATTTTGGTGGTTGTATCTCCATTGTGTCATTGAATTCTTCTGTTACCCATGTTTTCTATAAATCAATACTTAGGTTCTTCTGTTTCAAGATGATGATTATTATTATTTAGGGTGTGGTAGCACTTCCATCACAGATGCAAAACATCTGGTTGCTTCTCTTCTTGGGGCATTAACAACTCTTTAGGATTGTTATCTGCATTTGAGTTGGCAAGATTCATCTTTGAAAGGTCAGACAACAAATATTTCAGTATGTAGACCATATGGTCTCTTCCTCAACCACTCAGGAAACAGCTAAAGTCAACATGTAAAGGACAAGACATGGATGAGTCTTCCCACACCAAAACTATAAAAGCAAAAATCAAATGTAGTTCACACATGCTGATTTACTGACCCCTTCTTGAATGTTCACTAGGACTGGACCCTGTCATCCCTTCATTTACTAGTTAAATATAAAGAAAAGATGCCTTTACATTGTGACCACTTCCATTCTTTCTGTGTCTTTTAAAATGATGTTCTTGTCTCTTTTCTGTCAAAATTGGTCCTTCCTAAGATTATCAGTGACCTTCCTGTTGCCCAATCTAGTGGTTAACTTTTCTTTTTCTCCTATAATTTTAAGTTAATTTTTTGAGAATCCCATACACTGGATTTCAATCATATTCACTCATCCCCCCAAGTCCTCCCAGATTGACCCCACTTTCCTACCCACAAAACTTTGTGTCCCCCCAACTCATCACGTATGATTTGGGCTACATATATACTCTTGGATATACACCTTCTACTGGACTTAGCAGGGATCAGACCCTTAAAGCAAACTGCTTCTCCCTCTCCTACCAAGTATCAGTTGCCAACAGCTCCTTAGCACGAGTAGGACTTCATACCTATCTCCTCTTCCAGCCTTGGGTTTGGTGTGGACTGAGCTTGAATAGGGCTTATACATTCTGTCACAACGTCTGTGAGTTTGTATGTACAACTGTCGCACTGCGTCTGTTTCCTATAGCTGTCCCAGTCTTTCTGTTCTCTCTCCTGCAATAATCCCTCGGCCTTGGAAGGAGAGACTCTCATTTAGGGCTGAGTATTCCACACTCTCTTATTCTCTGGGCTTTGGCCAGTTATTAATCTCTGTTAATCACCATCTACTACAAAATCATGGTCAACTCCAAGTTCTCATTGTGAGACCCTTGACATCAACTGTTGGCACATGGTTATCCCTTTTCCTGAAATTGCTTTTTACTCCTGACTTTGATGACACTGTCTTTTCCTGGTGATTTCCCTGCCTTCTCCTGGTGATTTCCCTGCCTTATTGATAACTTTCCAAACAGACTATGAGCCTTAGATACCCCAAGAATCAGCCTCTTTTCTTCTTTAACTGAAATCTCTCAATAAGGACCCTTGATTTAAAATATCACCATAGGCAGGTGGCTTCTAAATCTGTAGCTCATTGGACTCTATGTGTGCCCTCCATCTGGTGACCCATGGGCCATTTTTGTTATGAATGGATGTCTTGTCAAATTTTTGTGTTCAAACTGAATTCCTGCTCTTCCTTTATAAAATCTGCTCCCTCTTCAATATTCTCTTTCTCAGTTAATGACAATTTCATCCCTTTAATAGCTCAAGCAAAAAAAAATTCTTAGTGTCATCCTTGATACTTCTCTTTATTTCAGTCCCCACATCCAATCTGTCAGCGATGCTGTTGGCTCTGCCTTCAGAACATACCCACTTCTCACTGCCTTCCCTTCTTCCTACTGGGTTCAAGCTACCATCACCCATTTCCTGGACTGGACCAACATTTTGCTTATGATGGAAACATGTCATCTGTCTAGTTACTGTTCTATTGCTGTGAGGAGACACCATGACCAAGGCATTATAACAGAAAGCATTTAATTGGGAGCTTATTTCCAGTTTCAGAGGGTTAGTCTGTGACTATCATGGTGAGACGCATAATGGCAGGCAGGCAGGCAAGCAGGCAGGCAGGCATGGTTCTGGAACGGTAGTTGAGAGCGTCTAATCTGCAGACAGGGGGCAGAAAGAGCAAGACTGGGCCTGGTTATAGGCTTTTGAAAGCTTAAAACCCACTCCCAGTGACACACCTCCTCCAGCAAGGCCACACGCCCAATCTTTCCTAACTAGGCCATCAACTGTAAATTAAATGTTCAAATATAGGAGCCTGTGGGGCCATTCCCATTTAAATCCCCTCACTGTCCTGTGTGGGGTATGCTCTCAACCTAGAGCTCAAGTAGCCCATAAAAACTGTAAACAGGTTATCTTTCTTGTTTTCTTCTTATCTAATGACTTCCCATCTCATGGAGGTGAGAGAGGCCTTCAAATATTCCTTTTCCTCAAAAGTGACTGCAGACTTTCCTGGGTTCCAGGTTTAGCTAGATCTGGGGTGGGAAACCCTCCTTAGCCTCACTGCTGGCCCAGGGGTGTTCCCACCAGCTCTTCACCTGCACATCCTCTTTCATTGTTTGATTCCAACATCTTCAGCCTGGAATTTGTGCTGATCCAGAGAAAGGCAGTGATGGCCTCTTCTTTGGCGTTTTCTATCCATCTCTCTGTCACCCAGGGGTGCTGGTGACTAGGTCCCTCTCCACTCAGCTATGTGAAATCATGTCTGTCATTTTGAATTAGAATACACATGTGACATATGGATACCTAGGGTCCCTGCTGGGGGAATGTGGATGATGTCATGAAGCAAAGATGTCTGCAAGGCTGCCAGCCTGCAGCCCCTCCCTGGCCAAGCTGTTCATGTTCAGCCTTTGGCCCCCTATACCAGCACAGACTCGAAGCAATGTGCCATTATTTGTGATCACAGGTTCAGCTTTCTTAATGTACCCTGCTGCTCCTGGTGGGAGTTATTCAGATTACACTGGCTTCATAACCCCTTCTGTTTTGAGATAATCTAAGCATTACAAACACTGTACACTGTCCATCTAACAGTGTCTCCTGATTTTCTTTCTGAGGCTTCTTCTCTCAGGGCTGTTTTAACACTCTTAAGTGAGCACTCTAGTGAAGACGGAAGCAGGACCCTCCTCCCAGTAGTGAGCCTATAGATGGAGGAAGGCATCCATCCCATCACCTACGTGTTCTTAGTGCTTGGCACAGTGGCAGGGTGTAGTAGGGGATCCATAGCTGTTTATTAAAGATAATGATAAGTAAGAAAGTTCTGTTTATCAAGCTCCTGTGATGGGCAGACACCAATCTGAACCTTGTTTGTCCCTCAGCCTAACCAAGTACAGCACTATTATTGCTGCTTTTTAGATATGGAAGCTGGGGCTTAGAAAAGCTAAGTCTTCACCTAAATAGTGTTAAAGATTTAAACCTAACGTGGTTGGTTCCAGAATCCACACTCTTTTTTGAGTATTATTTTAAATGTACTTTGTTCTCCTTATTTTTTGTATATGTATGCACGTATGTGTTTGTGTGCATGTATACATGTTCATGTGGGTGTGTGTGGGTACATGTGGTATGGAGGACAGAGGTTGGTGTTGAGTTCTTCCTCAATTGGTTTTCTATTATTGACAAGCTTTATTATCTGACAATTTCATGCATGTTTATAATATATCCTGACTACTCCCCTATCCTACTTTCTCTTTTCTCCCTACCATCTCCATCAACCCCCTTCCCTGTCATTCCTTTAGCAGTAATATCTTCAAGTTTTATCCATATTGTAGCATTGGTGAGGATTGCCTTCCCATTTAAGGATAAGTCTTAATATTTGAATGGCTGTCTAGTCTAACAAAAGATAAAGTAGTAAATACCATTTTTCATTTCTTAGATAGCCAAGGATCAAGCTTTTGGTGACATTGTATGTTGGCAAGAATTTAATAAATCTGGTGCTATTTTGGGTAGGTAGACAGGTTGTACAATTTCTGTGGAAGATAATTTGGGGGAATGGCCCCACAGGCTCCTATATTTGAACATTTAATTTACAGTTGATGGCCTAGTTAGGAAAGATTGGGCGTGTGGCCTTGCTGGAGGAGGTGTGTCACTGGGAGTGGGTTTTAAGCTTTCATTTGTCCGTTAGTGGGTACATGAGTTACATGATCTTGGCTGTTGTGCATCTCCTACTGTGGACACAGGTTTATCTGTTTGAGTGTTCACTTTCATTGTTTTAGATATTTATATTCAGAAGCGAAATTTCTGGATCATATGATCATTCTTGTACCATTTTGTAGTGTCACTAGCAATGTTACAAGGATTCTG
Source organism: Bramus lutescens (assembly GCA_001685075.1). Classification (NCBI taxonomy): domain Eukaryota; kingdom Metazoa; phylum Chordata; class Mammalia; order Rodentia; family Cricetidae; genus Bramus; species Bramus lutescens. Next base: position 237,674 of record LOEQ01001795.1, read on the forward strand.
ATTTCTCTACATTCTCATCCAGACTTGTTATATTTTCTTTTTAAGATGACAGCCATCCTAATGGATAGAACATGGTCTCTCACTGTGCTTTAGTTTTGCCACTCTGTAAGGACTGGTGCCATTGAGTTAAATGCCATGTGTGCATTGACCATTTGCATAACTCCTTTGGGAGAGATGTGGGTTGAAGTTCCTTATCCATTTAACTTGTTTAATTTGGCAGAAGATTGTCTTTTCCTTTTTCATATTGTTGAAAATGATGTGAGCATAAATCTGAAGGTTTAGTTCCAGACTCTCCAGTCATTTCCGTTCACCCATGCTTGTCTTTCTGAAGGTGTCATCCTCCAACTCTGAAGGCGTAAGTCATAAACAATCCCACACCAGTTGGGAATTAAAGGGGTATTTATTTTAAGGGTAANGGGCTGGTATCTCAGCGGCTATTGGCTGAAGGAGCGGAAGGAGCTCCCGCACAACTCCGCTCTTTTTCAAGATTATTTTATTTATTCTGAGTCTTTTAAGTTTTTTTTTTATAAGTTTTAGGTTTTTTTTTACTTATGTAGAAATGTCACCGGAATTTTGATAAGGATTGTATTGAATTTGTAGGCCCTCTTGGATAGAATTGACAGCTGAGAATGTTCTTGTTCAATCTGTGACCAGAGAGGACGCTCTTTTAACATTTTTCGGCAACGTTTTGTTGTTTTTCTTTCTTAACTGTTGTCTTTGCTTTTTAAAGCTTGCCTGATTCACCTAGCTCTCCTGTTGGTGTCACTGATGATGACACAAACGCTGGGTGTTACTGTGTAGCTTTCCACCCCCAATTTATGAACAAAACAATATCTAATTTTCCATTTAAGAATTCATTTTGGAGTCATGTGGTGGCGGCTCACACCTTTAGTTCCAGCACTTGGGAGGCAGAGGCAGGCGAATCTTTGTCAGTTGGAGGCCAGCCTGGTCTACAGAGCTTGTTCTTGTACAACCAAGGCTGTTACACAGTGAAACCCTGTCTCAAAAAAAAAAAAATCTTGGAGATTTTTTAGAGTGAAGACCTTGAGTCTTGTTTGTAATGCTGTATGAACCCTATAATTTATTTAGTTGATGAATAAATTAAGAAAATTTTCAACACATTAAGAAATACTTTGTATTATGTTATTACTTCAATGAATAAATATGCATTATTTACATATATGAAATATATTTGAAAATATGGACATAGTCAGTAAAATTATGGGGATGAAAGGCATTTTAAAACTTTTTCAGTATTCCCCCAAATTATCTTCCACAGAAATTGTACAACCTATCTACCTACCCAAAATAGCATCAGATTTATTAAATTCTTGCCAACATACAGTGTCACCAAAAGCTTGATCCTTGGCTATCTAAGAAATGAAAAATGGTATTTACTACTTTATCTTTTGTTAGACTAGACAGCCATTCAAATATCAAGAGTCACTTGTATTTTTTCTGTGTATTGATTGTTCATATCTTTTACACATTTTCTTAAGAATTTCAACACATCCTTTGTGCTAAGGGAATTAGTCCTTCATAATAAAGCACAAATGCAGAAATGTTTTTCCAATTCGTAATATTCCCTATTGAAGTTATTTATGTTCTTATGACAATTTTAATATTTTATGGAGCTGAATGTGTCAGCCTTTTTATTATTTTGACTTTAGATTGTGCTTACAAAGGCTTTTATAATGGCCAAAATTATGCCTTTTTCTCCTCACCTCCATTGTTCTCACCACTTTATTTCTTTGGTATTGTATTTATTGATAATTTACTTTGGTGTAAAACTTGAGGATCCCATTTAACTCTTTTTCTATATGTCTCCTAAGTTAACTAATACCATTTGTTGAACAATTCGTGTCTTTCTTGGTGATCTAAAATACAGTATTTCCTGTAAGTATATAGGTATATTTCAGTAATTTTTATTCCATTCTGTTTACTACTCATTGTTCGTTGACATGTTGCAATTTTTTGAATAGTTTCATTGCGGTAGATCTTAGGCACATGGGCTGCCTAGTACTTTGCCAACTTGGTACATACTAGGGTCGTTTTGGAAGAGGGAACCTCAACTGAGAAAATACCCCCTACTTGACTGACCTATGGGCAAGCCTACAGTTCATTTTCTTTATGGATGTTTGATGTGGGAGAGCCTAGGTGAGGCTACCCCTGGGCTGGTGGTTCTGGGTTCCTTAAGAAAGCAGGCTGAGCAAGCCATGGGGGGCAAGCCAGTAAGCAGTACCCCTCCACCGCCTCTGCTTTAGTTCCTCCTTCTATGTTCTTGCTTTCAGTCCCTTCCCTGACTTCCCTGGATGATGGACTATAAGCTGGAAGATAAAATGACCCCTTTTCTCCTTAAGTTGCTTTTGGTCATGGTGTTTATCACAGCAGTAGAGATCCTAACTAAGATGGCATAGTCGGTACATTTCTTTTTCAGATTTCCCACATATTATTGTTTATTTATTGTTTAATGAACTTTAGATTAAATATATTTTAGCTTTCCCCAAAATTTATTGAGAATATATTCAGTTTGTGATGAGTTTATGGATAATTTACATATTTATGACAGTAATAGTTTTACTCATGAATAAAATATGACTTTCTGTTGGTTCAAATTTATTTTGTGTCTTCAAGTAATTTTTTAGATTAAACATTTCTTCATATTTACAAACTTAGTATTAAAAATTTGTGTGTTTTTTGTTCTGTTTTTGTCTTTCATGAAGACCATGCTTCTCAGTACTGGAGATCTTACTGGGTTCCTGAAAATGTCATGTCCATGGGCTTCACACCCTCCTGGCCTAGGGTGCTGGAAGTGTCCTGAAGAAGCTCCCTCCTTCCCCAAACACTGCCACCTAATCCAGACTTGGCCAGTGGTTTGCTGTCTGGTGTCAGTTTCTGAGTGATGGCCTGTTTGAGGTCCTTTCTTATCACCTTCCACTAGTCTAGAAAACTCTTTCAGACCTGCGATTTCATTTTACAGTAACTATGAGATGTTGGCAGAGAGTGCCTGTTTATGCCCAGGGAATAGTTGACATGCCCAGTCTCACCCAGGCAAGGACAGACTGGAAGAATTGGGACTCCTCATCTTCTAGTCAGATTCTTCTTCAGCTATGGCACCTGCTTTCTCACCACACCTTCCCTTTCCCCGTTTCCTCTGCTCTCTCCCTCCCTCTCTCCCTCTCTAACATCCTCCTTCCCCTCCTTCCTTCCTTTCGCCCTCACCCTCTTCCTTACTTTCTTCTCTTTTTTGAGTCAAGGTTTTACTGTGTAGTTCAGGCTGGCCTCAAACCAGCTCCAATCCAACTGCCCCAGCCTTTCAGATCCTAGGATTATAGGAATGCTTTTTACACTAAGCTCTGCAGGTTTACTTTATTTCTAGGACTAGAATATGGTAAAGCCATATATTCTATTATGGTAAGACCATATATTCTATATTGTATATATATGAATATATAGAATATATGGCCTTCCCATATTCTAGTTCTCCTTCCCTACAGCCTCAGCCTTGCTGTTGTGGGTCTGTGCAGAGCTGGGCTTCAAACTTTGCAGCACGTACTACAACCAGACTACCAGGCATGGAGGCCTATGCTGCCTTCTGCTGCCCTCTGGATGTTTACTGAGGCAGCCTACGGGGAAGTTTGTCATTCCCAGAGGTTGGTGGTGACAAGCTGACAACCCAAATTGTTTCACACTGTGGCCTTGATTTCTCAGAGAAAATAATGAACCCCCCTCCCTTCCTCCTTTGTCTAGACAAGGATTGAAAACAGCCTCATTCTTCTACTCAGCATGGGCTGCCTTGTGCCCCCCCCCCGAAGCCCTTCAGTGCTCCCTGCACCACAGGGGATCCTTCTCAGGGCCCCAGGTTCAGTCAGCTGCCAGGGGTCTGCTTCACCCTAGTTTATCAGAGCAGAGTCTGGGATGAATCGGAAGTACGTTCCGAGTCCAGGGCTCACCTCCTGCGGCCTGCCTTCCTTCATCTATTTGCCTACTCTCTGTTTTTATGAACATGATGCTCGTATATTATTTAATGGCAGAAGGTGGGATTTCAGCAAATGTCTACACTGCGTGCTGATTAAATTAGGGAAGAGTTTGTCTCTTGTCATCATTTCATGACACTGGAGCCTTCAGGGCTTCCAGGCACATCTAGCTATCCTGTTCCTGGAACACGGTGAAAGAAAATGAAGTCAGGAAATCAGAGAAATAGCTCCATGTCCACGTTCTTGTGCCATTATTCACTACAGCCAAGTTATGGCATCAACCTACATGCCACTGACGAATGAATGAAGAAAATGTGGTCTCTATCGTACACCAAACGGGATATTATTCATCTGCTACAGGAAGAAAATGCTGCCAGTTGCAGTAAAATTGATGGAACTGGAGGATACTGAGCTAACTTCTGTATCAGATGTACAGAGAGAAATGTCACATGTTCCTCATATGTGGAAATTAAAAGAAAATTAAAAAAGAAATTGATCTGAATGTAGAATAGTAATCATTGCAAGTTGGGAATGTTTGTGGGGAGGGCAAACCAGAGGAACGTTGACTATTGGGTACTGTTCAGCTTTGGGCGTGAAATGTCCCCCAAGGACTCACATGTTTGAATACCTAGCTGCCAGCTAGTGAGACTGTTTTGAAAAGCTGTAAGCCTTTGGGGGCGGGGTTTAACTGAGGAAGTAGGTCACTGGAGGCAGGCTTGGAGATTTAAAATCTAGCGCCACTTCCTGCCTTGCTGCTGCTTCTTGGCCAGCTGCTGCTCACACCACTGGCCGCCCTGCCTTCCCCATTATTGTAGACTGTATCCACCTGAACTGTGAGTTAGAATAAATCTTTACTCCTCTAAGTTGCTTCTTGTCGCGGATTTTTGGCTGTAGTGAAGGAAGGCGATGAATACAGGTTCTGAAACACAGATGGAGGCATATGGTGCTGGCCAGCTCAGTAGGTGCCTCCTTTGTTTCTTTATTGCTATTAAAAGTGTTCATTACTCTCTCCCACAACTTTCTCTAGACTAGTTACCCCGTGTCCTGGCTAGTTTTTATGTCAATTCGACACAAGCTAGAGTCATCTAAGAGAGGGAACTGCAACTGAGAAAATGTATTTATAAGATCCAGCTGTAGGAAGGCCTATAGGGTATTTTCTTAATTAGTGATTGATGC
>LOEQ01001795.1:275043-298319 GCA_001685075.1 Bramus lutescens
AGCTGTGGGACCACAGCTGCAGAGGTGGGTGCAAATGCACAGGTGGGGACCCCCAGCAACTGTGGGACCACAGCTGCAGAGGTGGGTGCAAATGCAAAAGCTGAAGCAGGAGTGTGGCAGCTATCTCTCAAGGGACAGAATGGAGAAAGGGAAGAGTGGAAATTTGTGGTCACTTCTAGAACTTTCTATGGTAGTAACTGAGGAGGGCAATTCGAGGTCACCCAGAATATTGATGTGCTGAGCCAGTCTGGATGAATGTTTGAGGCCAAGGGACAGCAACTGTAGATGGTTTTGAGATGGGAGATGCTGATTGTCAAAAATAGGTTGGAGGCCAGGGTGGCTAGAATTGGTAAGGGGAAGGAAGGACGTGTTGGTGCAAGGCTTGTATGGGGCAGTAGGTACTACTGATTGAAGGGTATAAGAGGTTAGTTATGTATAGAGTTTTAAAAACTCTGGCATCAGGAAGATAGGCATTGTGGGCGAGGCAGGAGTAGAGGCAGGGCGAAAGGCGAAGAGGTTCTGTGAATAGTTGGAGTGGGGCATGGTGGTGACTTGGGCTAGAGCAGGAAACAGATACAGGCAGTGAAGAATTCGAAGTAGAAAATACAGCACTTGATGAAAACCCGAGGTGTTAGTAATCTCGGCAGTGATAAAACTGTGCCTTGAAATCCTAGAATTTGGAAGTGGTGGGGGTTGCCTCATGGGGCTTGATAGTATTCCCTATTCTCTCTGTTTCACACAAGGATCTTAGCAGATGGCTAAGGAGCCTCTTTTCAATTGTGCCTTCCGTCAAAGCTTCTAGGAGCCTTCATAATCCATGTCACTTCCAGGTCCATTGCCCGGCTGCTCTGCTTCAGCCAGACTGGTAATAGTCGAGTCATCTAATGCTGGCAGTGGGCTCCTTTGCTGCAGGGTGGAAGGGGATGGGAAAGCGACTAGGGCAATGGGATAGAGAAGGACCACATTGCCCCCAGTGATTGCCATCCTCACCTATAAAACTGTGATTTCTGATAATCTGAAGAGGCTGAGACAAGAGGATTGCTTTGAGTTCAAAATCAGGCTGAGCAAGAACTAGGCCAAGAACAACATAGCACACCCATGTCTCAAAACAAAAATTTATAAAAATGTATTTATGATTTTATTTTTTAATGATAAAATGCTCTCTTCTTCCTTGCTCCTCCTCCTCTCCATCACTTCCCTCCATCCTCCTCCCTTCATAGTTTTGGCTTTTTGATACAGGGTCTTTCTACCAGATACAAGATACAAGGTCTTTTTGACAGGTCTTTAACCTGCCCTGCTGGCCATTACCGATGTGCACTGCCAGGACTGGCTCAATGCTCCTTCATGATTCTCCTCCTGTGTTGGAAGAGATGCCCTTCTTCCCAGTGCTTCTGGCCTAAGATCCTCCAGAGCCACATCTCCCCGACCTCAAGCTCTGCTCTGTGTCCAGCGTTAGCCCTCCTCTTCCTCTTTACCAAGGTCATAATGCTCATCCCAACTGCCGCACACCTCATTCACCTTCCTGCTTTTAGTCGAATTCTTGTTAATGACACCCCCACCTTCCTTCCTCCTCAAGCCTCAGAAGAGTAGTCTCTGGGGACAGGATGGGTCTCTTCTGTCTAGCAAAGGAAGGTGCTGTCATGTAGCTCTTACCTCGCTCGCTTCCAGGGCGTCATGAGAATTAAAAGTTTGTAAATTGCCTTGAGTTCCTTGGGGACAACTAGCAAAAAATAAAGAATAAAAATCCCTTCGTATAAAGCATTGGAAAGGCAGGCCGTGAACTGAATCACAGTCTCCCCCACCATTGGGTTATGATTCGGAACACTTCGGATGAAATATCACATTCTGTCAAGGCAGCTGAGGCTCGTGTGAGGCTGCTAATTGTAATAAAAAGCTTAATTTGCACTTCGGAGAATTTCTCATTTCACTGAGTTGGGGGCTCGTGCGACAGGGATGAGCTGCTCAGGGGAGCTTTATCAGCGTATCATGGGGTTGGTGATGGCAGATGATTGTTCCAGCACTGCACAGCCGAAGCTTGACAGCTCAGTGCCATTAACACTCCAGCTACTCTTTTACACAGTAATACCACTGTTTCCCCTTCTCCTAGCTCGGAATCCTTCATTCCCCTCACTTGCTTCTCCTTCCCTTTCTTTCTTTCTTTCTTTCTTTCTTTCTTTCTTTCTTTCTTTCTTTCTTTCTTTCTNCTCCCCCCCTCCAGTCCTAAGAGCAGTCAGGGTTTCCTGCCCTGTGGGAAGTCTGTTTGGATGCTCTCCTTCCCTTTGATTTTATGTAATATTATCCTCCCTCAAGCCCCTCTTCTTTCCCTCTAAACTTCTTCCTTTCCCTCTTCTTTCTCTGCTCTTTCCTTCTGTCCTTGGATTCTTTCCTCCCCCCCTTTTTTAACCATAGTTCCCAAGTAGTGTTTATCACGCACGATACTGAAAAGAGCAGAAACAGATAACATGAGGAATTCAGGAAATGAGGTTCTTGTTTTCCTCTAATTGACAAACTAATTTTTATCAACTAACAAGGCAAGGAATTGTAGCAACACGTTATTCCTCTGTCCGCACATCTGTGTGTGCGTGCATCCATTACTCCATTCACCCATCTCAATCCATCTGCTCATGCATTCATACATGCACACATCCATCTATGTAGGTGTCCTCTATCCAGTAAATCATTAGGAAAAGGCTACTACAAGCAGGACAGTGTGGTGGGCAATCACTGTGGGTACCACCAGTAAGGAATCAATAGAAGCACTCTGACGGCCAAGCCACAGGCTTCGCTGAAAAATCAGGAGACCTATCTTATCTATGGGGATAAGCAGGGCCCCAAGGAAGTGACATTTTTGACTGAACCCTCCCTACAGGTGAGAACTTAGGTTGTCAAAGGCAGTAAGGGGTTTAACTAGCTGCTGGCTTGTCCAGCTTGTGTCAAAGGCTTGGAAAAAGCTTGATCTGTGAATCCTTTATATTTCACCAGTGAGGTGAGAATTCAAAGCGAGTCCAGACATCCAGGCAAGGGCTGAGCCCTAATCTGAAGCTTGAGAGTGAATTTGAAGTTCACTGTGGAGCATTTGAAGGATGCTGAAGTGAGCAGTCAGTAGACTTACACAATTAACCTTTGTATAAAGGTGGAAATTCTCTGGTTAACATGGTAGCCCCTGGCCACAGGAACGGTTTACTACCCAATTGAATTGTGACGATGTGGCAGAGGAACTCAGTGGTAAATTTAATTTTATTTAAATATAAATAGTGGCATGTCGTGAGTAAATACCTTAGTGGGCAGTGCAGACCTGCAGAATCAAATCAGCTTTCCCACACTGCATCCCCAAACAGGAATTTGCAACTTGCCAGTTTTGTGCGCTCCAGTGGCCTGTGGCACCTGTTGGATCTCTCATCTAAGTGTCTGGCTGATGACAGTGTCTATGTGTGCTCCCTCTCTCTTCCATGAATGTTACCCTCAGAGTGGGAACTGCTCTCTTGAGTTTTTGATTTTGTCTCCGGACACTGCAGAACCTCAGTATGTAGAATACTTTAGGTTTAATATGTTAGTTTCTGTCTTTCTTTTGGGGCATATGTATGAAATTTAAGGTGGCAAATACCAACTCTCACAAGGGGCCACCCATGAGATGTGTGTGCCCTGGCCTTTTGCAAGGACGCAGGGGACCTCAGTGATGGCGCAGGGGATGGCAACTGTTGGGAAGCAAGGATCTGGGAACCCTTCTGGAATCCCTTGCATGTCTCTGTCTGGAAGCTTTGGTGCTATGCAGGAAGTAGGTGAGGTGGGGGATTCTCTGCAGGAGGGTGAGTGTCACCTTTTGGCTCCTGTCATCATCACTTGGCTCCTGTCATCATCACAAAGTGCACAGGGGCTGCTCCCCTGAGTGCTTCACAGTGACAGGAATTTTGCTTTTCATCCCAGTTTTTTCTTTTGACAGTCAAATCACTTTCCCACAGAGGTTTACAGTTTTAAAATGATTGGGAAAAGGACTGATTCCCTTACTAATGTTTTCAGCTCAGCTTGAGTCATGAAAAGACATGTTCTCATGGAAACATCTCTGTGTGAACTGGGGGGAAAGGATGATCTACCTCTTCCCCACATCCCGTTTAATCATAGAGCCAGGACTTGCAACTCCTGCTCTGTCCCAAGGGAGAGGACAGCCACGCCCAGTTCAGTTCTTTACGTAGCAGCAAGAACCTCATGACACAGTACTCAGAGTAGATGGCATTCCTGGTTTTCAGAATGCATGGAGACTGCAGGCTTGATTTTNTTTTTTTTTTTTTTGTGGCACAGAACAATGATGTTGCTCCAAAGAGTCTTGATTCCCCCTAGGCATTGGGGTTATTTTCACAGAACACCAGACTCTCAAATGTTTACTCAGTGCTTGCATTTCCTCAGTTCAGCCTGCTGGTCATTGTCACCTAAAATGACAGGGACCTCATTTTCATACCTGTTTACCTCCCTCACCACTGGGACTCATTTCCCTGAACTGAGACGAAATGTTTCCTTTGTTATTTTACTCCTGGGTCCTGACTTTCCCTTTGGGGCCTTATAAATCAGCCTGAGCATCTCTCTTCCATGCAACACTCAGGTTTGTTGATGTCTGCATCTTCCTTTCCCAAGATGGAAACACAGAGCACTGTGATGGTCTCCGAGGATAAGTACCCTAGACCTTTGGTATTCTTAGCTGCCAGACTTTAGTGTCTCCAATGAGTGGGACACTCAGAACTAAAAGACACAATCCAGGAGTGGTCTCAGTATAGCAGGGAGAAAATTAGCCCTGTCTGTATTCTAGATGCTCCTACCTCTAATACAGGGTGTCGATTACCATGAATGTTCATTGTTTGGGTGTTCATTATTCATATTATTGTATACTGTAAGGTCCCTGCAACCTGCAAATGCTGAATTAGCCCATGTTGTGCTATTGCTCCTAGGAAAGCAGAAACACAGGGTTAGGTCCCTGTGAGCCTCTTTCACAGTTTTTTGCAACAAGAGAGATCAGTAGAGAACCTTGTTGTATATGTATTTCTCTTACACATCATATTTAATATACAATGTTGATTCATTGGCATTGAATTTACAGCCAACAGCACTGCAAATCATGCCCAAGCAAAGCTTACCAATGTGCTTCCTCTCTGAGGCACACCTCAGCCTTCTTGTGCTTAGAAATCTAGGCAGCAAGCACCTCAACATTATACTCAGGGCCACTTTATACAGCAAAATCACCAACAGCAGCATAAAACTAAAACATGAAGTAGAGAAGAGCTTGTTTACAGCCTAAGGTTTGAAACAAGCAGACATGTCAGCTACCTTGTCTCACCTCAGCTGGGGATGAGTGTGGGCAGTGAGTGACTCGGGTTTTTGTGCTCCCTTGAGTCTATGTGGATGAGCTCTGAGTATTGATTTGGATGTTGCAGGTATCTTAGTGAGTGGGTGAATTCACAAATACGGCATTCACAGGGGTTGAGGATGAACCGTGGTAGAAAGGAGAGAAATAAGGTTGGCTTTCTGAAGATCTGGGGAGTGAACGCCAGGTGCAGAAACAAGGATGTTTTTATACATGGGTACTTTCCAGGGAGGTGATACACAGTGGCCTGTGTCTGTGTGGCACATATGTCTTCCTTTCTGCCCCGGGCCTTCATTTGGAGATTCAGCTCCAGGAAGACCAGACTCTTATTTCCATGAGTGTTTCATCCACAGTGGGCACCCAGTAAACATTTGTTGCTGGGATGATGCCAGTGTTGGCTTGGAGCAGAAGGAGCAGAGGGAGAGAACACAGTGAAACAAAGGATGTGCCCAGGATTGAAGGGGGTGGGTGCTTAGAGCAAAGGCACAGCTGTCAGTGAACTAAACACAGAGACCATGGAAGGAAGCAAAACTGACGGAGAGAGGCTGTGGCTGCTGGAATGGCTGTAGGTGAAGCCGCCTGTGGCTTGGGAGGGGAGGGGTGAGAAGATCATTACTGTGTTCCTAGGCCCTTCCTTCTTGACGTCATAAGACCTTCTCTTAGGGTCTGCGGCTTTCACTGTGGTGGTCCTGAGACAGTCAGGGATGTTCTGGCAACTGTAGATACGTGGAAGGACACACTGCTTCTTAGCAGGGGCATGATCAGTGATGGAGCCGAGGTTCACGCTGTTGTTGAATGACCACTGCAGAGCACCTTCAAAAGAGGATACCAGAGGAGAGGGAACCTCTTTTGCCTCTAATAAGAGCTTAGTGGGGAGGAGACAAACTTATGAAAGATGCACCATCCATGCTGTTTGGAGATGGCTGTTGGTTCTGCTGCACAGACATTTATTGCTCTCTGTGTCCTTCTGGCTACAGTAGATGGCATCATCAACTGAGCAAGGAAACATTGACGGGGTGGGGGTCAGGGACAGCTGCCATGGCAGGGGAGTGTTGGATCTGTGAGTCAGGGACAGATATCAAGGACTGTTAGCAAAGACTCCATGTGTTTGCTGAAAGTCCTGTGCTTTTGAATAGTCGGTGACTGGAACTTGATGTCTGTTGCCTAGAGATGGTTCTGCTCCATTCTGTGGCTGACTCCAGATGTTTGCCCTGCAGCTCAGCATCTGAGAGCTGTAGGTGCTGTGCAGGTCACAAAGATGAACATGATGCTGGAGAGCTGCAGTACAGAACATTCCAGCAAGGGAAACAAGTTAAACGGGCATGCAAGTATAATCACAGTATATGTCTGGTGTCATGTGGTTACAAAAGATGGAGAAATTGCTCCCCCCTGGAAGAGCCACTGGAGGCTTCATGAAGGAGATGATTGACAGGCTACCGACTCCCAGACAGCTTCTGCCCTTATTTTCACACTTTCCATTCAGCTGCTCACATCAAAGATGGAGAAGTGTCATCACCGATGCTTTTCTTCACCGCTGTCCATCTAATGGGCCACCAAGTTGCTTGACTTCTACCTCGAAAATAGAATTTAGTTTTATCTTTTGTCCCCCTGTTAATTGAACCAGTGTCACTGGGACTGTTGAAAAAATCCTCCTAGGTGCTTTAACCTTGTATTTCTTCTCCTATCAGTAATTTCATAGTCTCCCAGAGTCATTGTTCTACTATAAGTAGTTATTTTATATATTTGAACGGTGTTTTACTTGCAGGCGTGTCTGTAGACCACACTTGTGCAGTGCCTGTGGAGGCCAGAAGAGGACATCATTTCCTCTGGAACTGGAGTTACAGATGGTCGTGAGCTGCTATGTGGGTTCTGGAGACTGAACCTGGATTCTCTGCAAGAGTAGCATGTTCTCTTAACTGCTGAGCCATCTCTCTAGCCTCCAGAGACACCTTTTAAAACCCAAAGCTTCCTTCTCTAAACCCTTTCTGTATTAGTCAGGGTCCAATCAATGAGGCTTTCAGGTATTTCAAACAAAGACCTGTTTTAATGTAACAGTTTGATTGCCTGGTGTTGACAGAAGATATAGGCGACTTCCCAGAATACACAGCCAGCACTGTCTCTACACTGGGGGAAGGCAGACTCCAGAACCCAGAAGCTGCTCAAACCAGGAGAGCCTGCCTGGTGGCAGTGCTCAGGACTTCAGAGAGGGTCTGTGAGAGGGAAGCCACCATGACAAGGGAGACTGTTGCCGTAAAATGCCAACCTTGGCCGAGGGGGACTGTAAGAAGTAGGCTGGCTTCTTGGTCCTGCTAAGTCCAGCTTCATGCTACTGTCTCCAATGGCTACTCCTTCCTGGGAGTCAGCTGTCAGGGGCATCTGGGAGATGATAAAGGTTTAGATCTTACAGACAGCTGGGTGCAGTCATCTATTGGATAATGGGACAGTCTCAGGTATTGGCTGAACTGTTCATGCAGATTAGGCTTGGCTCCTGGAAAGAACAGAAGGGTGTTGAATTTGTCCATCAAAGGTGCCCCAGCCCAAGGTCAGCATTTCTAAATCAGCCTCCCTCCTCTACTCCTCTCCCTTCCTCCATTCCTCTCCCCTGCTTTCTCTGTCTCCATACCACACCCTCGCTGGAGGGACAGACTTCTCTGTTGGGTAAGGGACTGAGTGGATAAGGAAAAGCCCTTCTAAGCCCCCATTCAATCTGGAAAGTTAAACATAGACTATTCTTAAGTGTGTTCTATGGCAGGTTGTCACAGAAAGTTTGAAGCACACGGCAGCTTTGTGTGTCCAGAATATAATCCCAGTCTCTCTGGTCTGGCATCAGAGCTTTCAGGATCTACACTGGCTTTGTTTTCTGTTGCCCTAATAAAATGCCAGAGGCTGGGTTTATGTATAAACAAAAAGAGGTCTGTTTAGCTCACTGATTTGGAGGCCAAATGATCAAGATTAGACATGCTCACATTAACTCAATCATGTCACGTCATAGCAGATCGCATAAAAATGAGAGCATGGGCAAAGAGGAGAGATCACGAGACAATCCAGGAAGCACCAGAGAGTGGGGAGCACCAGTCCTGCTATTTTATAATAGTCCTCTATAAAGAACTAGCCAGGGTCCTGCAAGAATTACACTAATTCCTTCCTTAGGCAGTGCTCCCAATGATATCATCACCTTACATGCAGGCCCACCCCTTTAAAGCCCTACCATCTCCCAACATAGCCATACTGGGGACCAAACTTCTGCACTTGACTCCTTGGGGAAATACACTCAGACCATGTCCATATCAATCTCACTCAATCCTTTCCCCCAATGTTTCTTCAACTGAAGTGCTTTTCTTGACACATGACTACCCTGTGTCTGAGCTTCCATGCCTTTGCCTACATAGCTTCCATCACCCTACAACCAATCCATTCTTCCAGAACAGCCCAGGCTGTCTTTTCCATGAAACATTATTCGTTTCATCCAACCTACAGGAGTCTGCATCACCTTCTCAGAATTTCTAAAGGTTTAATTAGAGTGGTTGAATACTTGGTTAGAGCCTCATGCTGTTCAAGATGGACAGTTCTTCTCTCCAGAACTTTTGGTCCCTTCTGGACCAGGATGTCCTTCAGTCTGTATATTTCTTGGAGATGTCATTGCTATGCTCAAGAACACAATAATGTTGAGCTTATTTAAGATACTTAAATATTAATTAGAATATTATGCAGCCCTGGCGATGAAGCTGTCAGTGACTAAAATCAAGAAGAAGAAGAAGAAAGAAGTGGCAGGCGGGTAGAAGCAAGTGTATTCGAGTGCTAAGAGTGCATTTAAAATAGTGTATTAGAAATAAGACTGCAGCACAGGCAGCGGAAGCAACCGTGAGATCTTGGAAAAAGAAGACTGAAGAAAAGAAAAGAAAAGAAAAGGGAAGAAGGGGGTGGAGGCTGAGGGGCCCCAGGCTGAGAAGACTCAGCAGGAGGAGCTGGTGTGAGGCTGGCACTCGGAATGCTGTGTTTAGCCGTGAATAGTAGGCAGCTAATGCAGTGGAAGGTGTGGAGCTGGCTTTTCAAGGTGGTAAAAATGAAGTCTGTGAAATGATCATTTAAATGTGTGTATCTGTGTTGACGTTTCTAATGTTGGTCTGCTTACCAATCCGGACGGTGCCAGCGAGCATGAATGGATTTTCTCTGTGGAATGCCGAAGCTTCCATAGCTGCAGGTGTTGCTTACATGCTTCGGGGCTTTCATCTGAAGTGTGCTTGTCACTTAACAAAGTCTGCAGGAGAGGGCTGCCTGGGCTCCTGCCGCCTCTACTACTCTTTACCTGCCACGGGGCTATAGGAAAATTACTAAACCTTTCTTTGCCTCAGTTTATGACATTTGTGCAAATGGAGTTCTTCATAGTACTTTGCTTACTTACAGTGTTGCCCTGCGGATTAGACAAGATAGATTTATGCAAAGTATTAAAGAGTATCCGTGTTTTAAGAGGTGACATGTCATTATTATCTTTGATTGCCCCTTATGCCATCTTCAAAGCTGAGGATGGGGCTGGCTCTTTTACATTCTTGCAGGAAGACTGAATAAGACTCGCTGCTGATTGGATGTGAAGCCCAAGAGAAAGAGGAAGAGAATATTACCTTGAATAATCAGGAAGGATGGAGCTGCCACCAGCTCAGCACTGATTTAGGAGGAGAATGTGACACAGATCTGGGTGGGATGACTTAGGAGTTCTGGCTTGAACATATTGAATCTGAGTTTTGTGTGTTTGATATCCAAATGGAGAAATCATGCGAGCAGTTGGCTATATGACTCAGAGGCTTGGGGGAAAGAGCTGGACCAAGATAAGGATTTTCGGAGTTGACAACATATAGATGGTAATTAGAGTCACAAGATGAGATGACATCACCAGGAATGAGCATAGACAGATAAGAGAAAGGACCAAAATCCAAGTCTCAGGGTCTCCAATGCAAGGAGTTAGGCAGAAGCAGAAGAGCCAGCAATGGTAGACAGGACACTGAGCATGATACTGTGGAAGCCAATGAAAACGATGTTCAAGGGTGGAAGAGTGACCAGCTAGGTCACATAATAGAAAATGCAAGTGTATTTGTTATCTACGTTGCATAGCAAGTTACTTCAAAGCATGGTGGTTCAAAGGAACACACAGTTAACACACAAGGCTTCTGAGAGGAAAGAAGTTAGGCAGGCAGTGATGATGACTCCAGGTCTCTTGCAAGACCGCAGCTAAGCAGGGAACTGAGGCTCTGGGTCTCTGGAGACTCACACAAGGCTGGAGACTCCTATTGGAAGCTTGCTCTTGCAATTTTCAGCAGGCCTCAGTTCCTGGCCATGTAACCTTTCGTGATGTGGCATCTGACTTCTCTTTGAGGAAGGGAGGTGGGAGGAAGAGGGAAGGAAAATGGATGAGAATAAATGAGGAGACCCTCAAGACAGAGGTAACAGTATTCTAGAAGCTGGATTTAAATGTGCTATCATCTCATAAAGCTCTTGGTTACACAGACCAAACATGGTATAGTATGTATATCTGTGAAGGATGGTGGAGGCTGCCTCAAGGGATGACTGTTAGGAGCTGAGGGTTGCCTTGGAGCTTTCCCATACATGATGAGAAGAGTCTAGAATTGATCTTGGCAATGTGGAAGGCATTGCAACTTGACCAGAACTCTTCAGTATTCCATCTCTATCGCCAGAGTGCTGGAATTGCAGGTACACTATCACCACACCTAGCTTTATGCAGAGCAGAAGCACTCTAGGGCATCATGCATGCTAGAGAAGCATGCTACCAACTGAGCTCCATCTCATCTTTAAATAGGCTTCACTGGTTATGCTTTGAGCTGAGCTAGAGCTAGCTCGATCTCTGCCTTCCACTCCTCCACTCATCCTTCTACTTTCTACTTGGACCCCCTGCCCTGGGACCTCCATATTGCACATTCTGACATGGGCCATTATTTTCTCCACTGTTCTACATACTCTCCTTGCCCTATCGATTGGGAACAGAGTAACCCTGGAGATCATGGATGCCCTCCTAGCAACCAAGCCAAAGCTTGCAGCCACCTTTTTCTCCTTCCCTATAGAGAGATGCTCTTGAAACAGGAACAAATCAGTTAGCCAGCTTGACATTAATGTATTAATGCCACCTTTTGAAGCTGGTGTCTACCTCAGGAAAGCTGCCTTGTTCTCCTGTCTTCACTCTGGGCCTTAGTATTTCATTGTTGCTTTAACTTCAGGCTTCTGGGATTGGGGGCTCTACAGGCTGATAGAATCCCACAGCAAGTATATTCCTAATAGCCCTGTTGTACAACGACACTGCCCTATGCTTTGGAGTTTGAGATGGGGCAATGGTTTACTTTCCCTTCCCATACAGAGAGTCATTGAGTTCAAGCACCAAGTTTTTTGCTTCCACACTGATCCCTGGAAACTTAGAAGAGGCACAAAAAATTAAAATTAAATTATATTTATAGCTATTTCCTCTTTGATCTTTGTATCTTAAGAAGTGGTTTCTCATATTTCATCTAATTTAATCTTCATAACAAATTATTGGAAGTAAAACATTTTTATAAATAAGTAAGAAAAAACTTAAATTATTGAGGAAAAAGGATGGTTGTCCCTTATTATAGTTGAGAAAACATATGGTCTGGTTAAATTATCTTTCTTTTTTTTCTTTTCAAGACAAGATTTCTCCGTGTAACAACCCTGGCTGTCCTGGAACTTGCTTTGTAGACCAGGCTGGCCTTGAACTCACAGAGATCTACCTGCCTCTGCCTTCCAAGTGCTGGGATTAAAGGCATGTGCCACCACCACCCAGCTGGCTAAATGATCTAAGGATGTCAGGCTGGTCAATGCAGGGCCAGGGTGAAAGAAGCAGAAAGGACAAGGAGGTCTGGTTGCCACCTGCGATGAACTCTGCAGGCAAGGTCGGGCAGCTGCAAAGGCTGTTGGGGGNGGGGATGCTGTGCTTTGGTCCTTGCTGAGGGAGACCTGGCTTCGGTAGAACTCCAACACTACTACTCTGTCTTGTCCAGCCAGGGGCACCTTTCGCTGTGGCAACTCTCTGTTCTGTCTTAGCACAGGAAATACATCTATGCACATGCCTGGATCTAACCCAGCAGGAACTTCCTAGGCTCTCACCTCAAGCAGACTGAGCCCCTTTCTGGCTTCGTTAGCCCATACTTAAACATCGTCTCAGTTCTAGCAAAGGGCCCAAGGTTGCCTGAAGCAGCTGCAGACAGAACTCCCTCCTCTCTATCCTCCAAGTTTCTGAGGATTCCTCTCAGTGTCGTGACCTTTCCGCCCTTCCTTAAAGTTGTGGGAGTTATTCTTCCCAAAATAACCCGAGTCAGTCAGTAATGGCTTGCAGGAAAGTTACAATTAGCTTTTCACTGTGAAGAAAGCACAAAGTTATTTTTTAAATGAAAAAAAAAAAAGGTAGAAGGAGGACCCGTAAGCCCCTCAAGGTCCCGTGAGTCAATCGGAAAACACAGAGTTATTTCTGGAGGGAGCTATTCTGACAGGAGATGTATGGATTTTGCGGCTTCTCTTCATTGTTTCTGTGGCTGATCACATTCTCTTTCTAGTTTCTCAGTGGTGGCCAGAGGTGAAAGCGTTGCTTTCCAGCACAGTTCATTGATTGCTGTGTGACGCACGTCCATTTCAGGTGAGAATAAGAGCCAGCATCCAGCATCGTTCGAGGGCTAGCTAAACCTGGACTACACCTTGCGGGCAGTGGATTCCTGTCAACAGAGGTGTTCAAACACAGGCTGAAAGGCTGTGTGGGAAATGGGGCAGAACTGATGCAGGCAAATGCTGGTCTGACAGCTGGGGAGATCATCAATGTCCCTTTGCATTCAGCCTGAGCTCCTGTCTTAATCTCTTGTCTTGTGCTAGAACAGAATACCTGAGATAGGATGACTTATCCATGAGAGATTTAAGTAGGCTAACCATATGGAAGGTTTGAGAAGCCTAAGATCATGACATCTACTTGGTTTCTGGTGATGAATTCATTCTGTGTCACCCCATGGTAGAAAGCAGAAGGGCAAACAGGTGCACGAGAAAGAAACAAAACACAAGAACTGCCTCACTTAGCAACAAACCCTGCCTTACCACAGGGATCTAGCTTCAAGATAGCTCACTGACTCCCACAGCAGGACACTAATCCAATCACGGGAATCCACCTCTGACCCAAACACTTCCCCATGAAGCTTCACCCCCTAACCTTGCATATTTGAGGAATTAAGATTCTACCACAGGAAACTAAGGGAGACACACTGAAACCATAGCAACACCTCATATGGTTGATAAACGTTCTGCTGAGCTTTCTTAAGATGTGATCTATGGGATGTTTCCCAGATGGTAGTATGCTATAGATGGTTTTCATGGGTGAGGACTTTACTACAAAATCACAATTACATTGCATCATGATTTCATAGGTTCCATGGTGTAGCATAAAGCCAAGGTTCGCCAAGCTTTGGTGACTCACGTTTACAGTGCAGAACTGGAGGTCCTATGAATTGTGGTTTGGGGACATTTAAAAACTTTCATTTGTGACTTTCAGCCCTCGCTGTTCTGGAGTGTGTGTAATACAGATGATTCATAAAGAACGTGAAATTTAATTTGCTTTAGCTCTAGGCTACATTTCAGAACTACTTTCCGGGGTGCTTTCTTGTGAAGACTGGAATTCACACAGTCACAAAGAGGGTTATAAAAATCTAGCTTCCATTATTTCTAGAACCTTATTCAATTTCTGAGTCCCCAGCTATTTTAATGGAAAACAGCTTATCTTTTCAAATTTATTTTTTTTTTCCTCAGTTGTATCCAGAGATCTAGTTAAGCCTCAATTTAGCATTCCCTTGACAGGGCACACATTGGTTACCGTTATATCTCCTATTCCTTCTTTTCTGGATTTCTTACAGCCAGGTATTGGGTTGGGGCATCTGGCCTGCTGAGCCTCTGAGGAAGTCTGCAGACTGGCTGTGGCTGCTATGCAGGTGACTGCCCCTGCCCCTCACCATCTATGGCCCTGGGGCCTTTCCTCTATGGCATCAGCTGCTGCAGCATCTGCCTGGCATTTCAGGCCTCTGGTCTTCTGGCACATCAATCCAAATTCCTTGCTTGGGTCTCCAAGTCTATTCAGAACAGCTGGAAAGATCGCCATACTCCTTGGGGAGGAGGTTTATGCTGAACACAGAGCATCTTCGGGGACACAGGAGTGAGGATTGACTGCTACAGTGGTCTGCTGGCATCCCTGACCCCAATGGACCTCTATCGCTCCCCTGGGGCATGCCAAGCTCCCGTGAATCAGGCCCCCTTGCTAGGCTGCCTCTATCTATGACTCTAGAGAACAAGCAGACACGTTTTGCTGCATAACTGAAAGTTATCAACTGTTCTCTGTGGTGATTAGTTTTTCATGTCAACTTGACACAATCAAGAATCATCTGGGAGAAGGGACTCAGATATTAACTGTCAGGTATTTATTATCTTAATTATGTTAATTGGTGTATGAAGACAGACCTATGGTGGGCAGCACCATTTCTAGACTCCTGGGACTGGATAAAAAGGAGACAGGCAGCTGAACACGCGCATGCATTCCTTGTTTGTTCTGGCTGATTGGATGTGATGTGACCAGCTCCTTCAGACTCCTGCTTCTGTGACTTCTCTGCTGTCATGGACTACAACCTGGAACTACGGACCAGGAAATCCTTTCTCCCTGAGTTGCTTTTGACAGGGCATTTTATCATTGCTGCAGAAAAGAAAATGAAGACAGCTTTTCTGCCCCTTTCCCGCTTCTCTTTCATGCTCTCTTCAGCAGCAGCCAAGCAGAACAGCGTTACAACCGATAAAAACCCCTCTGCCAGCCTCCCTCAGAGCAGCAGGCATAAACCTTCCATGGTCTTCCTGTATGTGGCAGCTCAGATGTCATCTTCCGCTATGTCTGTTCTTGCCACACTAGTGTTTTACCTGCTCCGATGGCTCTGGGCTTGTCCTCTCACTCCAGTGAAGCACTGCATACATAGCCTTTGTCTTCCCGGGTACCTGAATTACTTCTTCACCTCCTGCAAATACCCACCAATACCATTTTCTCTATGAAGCCTATCCTGGATACATCATTTAAATTCCAACCCGCTCCAGCTCCCACCCGCTCTGCCTTGCTGACTTGGACATAGCAGGGAGTTCTTGGCTATATTGTCCTATTCTCCCGGCAGTGGCCTTGATTCCCCGAGGCCCTGTGCACAGCTTATTCTTTTTTCTCATGTAAGCACTAATCACATTGTCACGTTAGACTCCATTAACAGTTTTGTTCTTGGTCCTGCTGCTAGCACAATACTTATTATAAACGTGTCAAGTCAGTAAATGACTGAATGAATGAGTGAATGTTTCCATTCATGTACAAAAAGCTGATGGAAGATTGAGAAGATTATCTAGTGAGGCTTGTAAAGCCTGCGTGGTACTTGACTCAAAAGGAGGTAGTTTATGGTTCATATCACAAGGGAGGGATTCTTGCCATAGAGCATCCATGTCATCCGTAATTCTATAGATTATAGACACCTCAGTGGTTTCTCTGCAGGAAAAAGCATGGTAAAATGTGGCAAGAAGAAGCGGTAGCTCTTTGGCTTTATTACAGGTCTTTCTTACACTGGCTAGCAGAGGCCCCTTCATGTCTCACCTCTTAGAATCACACTGCCTGGCTGTCAACAGGCCCTGGAACACTGGCACCTTAGAGGGTGCCAATTTACTTAAGTAATTTTTATGTCACATCTAATGAGGAGCCTGGTCTTCAGGACTCAAGTTTAGGTTGAATATGTAGGTGGAAGGAAGCCTTCATCTGGTTATATGCTTCCTTTGTCCCTTCATGTGTCCCTTGGTTCCTACCTTTGTTTTATTTGTTTATTTTTGAGACAGATTCTTGCATAGCCCAGACTAGTTTCAAACTCAATATATAGTCAAGGGTGGCCTTGAATTCCTCCTCTATCTGCCTCTACCTCTTAAGGGCTGGGATTGCAGAAAGTCTCAACCACTCCTGGCTTGGCTATATATTTCTAGTGAAGGAAATTCTTTTACATAAATCAATATACATTCATTTTTATAATTAAGCAGGGCATTTATTATATTTAAATTTGCAAATCAGAAAATGGTTTTCCCTACAGGTCAGTTGTGTAGGAGAAAGGAGGGCCCGCTTGTTTGTCCTGGCCGGCTGGCTAGCTTAGTCCCGAAATAACCACACAGAAACTATATTTATTAAATCACTGCTTGGCCCATTAGCTCTAACTTCTTATTGGCTAAGTCGTACATCTTAATTTAACACATTTCTATTAATCTGTATATCGCCATGTGGCAGTGGCTTACCGGAGAAGATTCAGCATGTCTTACTCCTGTGGTGGCTCCATGGCAGCTCTCTGACTCCACCCCTCTTTCTCCCAGCATTCAGTTCTGTCTTCCCTGCCTACCTAAGTTCTGCTCTACCAACAGGCCAAGGCAGTTTCTTTATTCATTAACCAAGAAAAGCAATACACAGAGGGGACTCCCACATCACAGTTGTCTTAATTTGAGAATTTGATATAAAGAGATATCATAATTATGGGATAATTTTATATAAGACCATGACAAAGAAGGTGAGGAGTTTAGCAATAGTTAGAGGGTGGTGTAAAGACCCTGGCAGCTGGAGATGGAGGTAGATGGAGAGCTTAGGGGCCAGGAAAGGAGCTGAGAGGGGACCCAGACCCATTCTGTCCATTCACTCCTGGTTTCATCCCAGAACAGAACTGTCACCTGTCACCTGTTGTCAGGATGACATGGGGCAACCTGCTCCCTGTTTCCCCACTCCTGAGTAGATATTTCCAGAGCTTCTTTTGTGATCATCCTATACAGTGTTTCCTGGGGAAGCCTGGAACTCTCCTGCAAACAAACATTCTACCGAGCTTTGATAGAAAGTGCACCTAGCCATCACAGTCCTTCTGTGTGTGCTGCACAGACATGGAAAGCCAGGTTTGCAGGGTGTTATGTAGAACCAAGCAATAGCACACAGAAGGTTGTCTGCTACACACATGTAGCATACTGGCTTTTTAGCCAAGATATAGGACCATTTGAATTCCCATCCTTTTTCACAATTCAGCTTTCCAGGGAACACCAAGTGAGGAATAAGTTCTTGAAATCTGTGTATAGTATTATGATCAGTGTGAGAGTGGCTAAGTTACAATGTCCTATTGTCCTGTTTATTATCTATTTATTTACTTCATCAGGCATGATGATGACCAAGACTTTCTGGTCCTGTGTAAGTGCTCTAAAACTGAAAGCAAGTTCTCACTAGCAACACACCCAGAATGGCGCCACAGCTGACAGCAAGACATTCAGAGTCAGCCAGATCTGGATTGTTGGCTTTGAGTGCTTGGATTTGGGGAAATTGCTTCCCCCCTTTAAAGTCTCAGTTTGTTCATTTATAAAGCTGAGTTAATAATAATAGCTGTCTCTCAGAATTTTTTTCAATAATTAAATAAAAACGTAAAAGATCTATTGTGCAAGACTCGTGAAAATGCAGTAAGCAGCATAAGGCAAAAACTTAATAAATTTTAAATACTTTTTAGTAATGGTGATGGTAGTGTCTCTGCTTGACAGAAAGTCCTTTTATATAGAACCCATTTTCAGTGCTTGCTTTCCCCCCTAAAACTTCCCGTTTACCCAATCCAGCTTGATCCAATTTCAGATGAGTTAGTTGCCTATTATCCCAAGGATTGTTAGAGCTAGAACTTGAACTTCAGCTTTTTAATGTAAGAATGAAGCCCCAATGTTTAAGCCTAGCAATTAACCACAGCCAAGAAACGTAGATTAGAGTTAGAGGATTTGCTTCCTGGTTTGACCAAAAGAATTAAATGGTTCTATAAGCCGTGGAGCATTTGAAAGCTTAGATCTGAGGTGCTAAATGTGGGAGCTTCTTCAGCTAATATGCTTTGGGGTGAAAGTAATGGAAAGCCTAGCTCAAATTGGCTTTAGGCTTCAGACTGTACTGACTTGCATATTTCTAGTGGTCTACAGCGGGGTGGCTCCCTTGTCGTGCCCTGTCACTTAGACTTTAGTCCTCTTCTCCTCCACAGCTAGCTTCATTTTCAGGCGGTGGGCTGGCAGAAGCCATTCTGTGCAGGGCTCTGTCCAGGGCAGGGAGGTGACTTATTTTTTTCAGCTTCTTTTAAAAATGGCAAGAATTTTCTCACAATCCCTCGTAAATGTTATGGTGTGTTTCATTGACCTTTGGATAGGTCACGTGTCCTGTTCTAATTACCCTCTAGCAAAGCAGCAGCATGACCTCACCCCTGGCTTAGTCTGATTAGATCTCACTACAGAGATGGAGTCCTGCCCCAAACTGTACAGATATTCACAGTTGTGGGGATGGAAGGGTCTTGGAGTGTAACCAGGATCTGTTTCCACTGCAGCCTCTCAACTTTTGGAAGAACCCAGACATATCTTACATATCTTATTCGGAAGTAACTGTTGATCTGGTCTGACTATGAGTCTTTTGTGTCATGCGGCATAGCTTCAGGGGATGGGCTACACTATATATTGGAGCCAGTAATGTCATACAGTGTGCATTAACCTAACCAAAACCAAAAACCAAAATTAACCCCCTAACAAGCCAAAAATCAAAAGGAAAAGAAAATGTCATATTATCACTTGAAATGTAGAATTTCTTCTCAATGAATTCTTTGTTTTGCAAAGCAGGTTGATTATGATACTGTTATTAGTGATGATGAGGCATTTTGTGACATAGCACAGGACCAGGAAGAAGAACCAGGATGGAAACAAGCAGTGGGAGGTAGGTTGTAATGAACAAAAGGTTCCAGAAGCATTTTGAGACCAGATACATGTCTGGAGGTGGGTGTGCTCCCTCCATTTCCGTCAGCTCCCAAGTGTGCACTAGTTCATTATTTGACAGCCCATTTGTAACTTCTGTGTGCTGGTCTCAGCTGAGAATGTGGCTAGCTCCAGGCTGGGTTAGGAGACTGGCCACATATCTGGTATTGAGCTGGAGCATCCTGCTGGGCTGACAGGTGGAATAGAGCTCAACATCTGGAAGAGATGGTCGCCATCTCAAGTTCACAGCTGGCTAACACGCAGGACACAGGAGGTCCATAGATCTCAATTACCCATGGTTGGGACTTGTTTTTCCTTTTTTTCAGTAATGATACATACAATCTCTCCAAACTCAAGTTATGTTGACTGTATTAGTCTGCATTGCATTCCTATCAGAGAAATACCCTAGCAAGTTAACTTCAAAAGAGGAACAATTCATCTTGGCTCATAGTTTTGAAAGCTTCAGTCCATCAATCTCACAGTTTTGGAGGCTTCGGTCCGTGGATGCTTGGTTCACAGTTTTGGAAGCTTCAGGCCATGGATGCTTGGCTCACAGTTTTGAAGGTTTCAGCCTATGGATGGTTGGTCCTGTTGCTTCTAGGCTGGTGGAGAGGCAGCATATCATGGCGGGAACACATTTGTGGAGGAAGCTACTCATTTCCTGTGGAGGGGAGGTGAATGTGTTCCCAGTATTCCCTTTCTCCAAATAGGCCATATCTCTTTAGAATTCTGACACCTAGAATGGGCTGGAGGCCAAACCTTTATGATGCGGCCTTTGGGGGACATTTAGGACCTCAAACGTGAGTGATCACCCCTGCTTAAGCACTTGGACGTCCATGTCTGTGATGTGATCCTGTTAGGAAGATTGGAGAGGCCTGCACAAACAGCATGGCATAGCTTTACTGCAGAAGTGACCCACTCCTTCTGGAAAAGCTCCTCTGAGAAACCATCTCACATGACCTAGGTCTGTGTAGTAGGAGGGACATTATCAAGGTCCTGCATGGAGTCCCAGTGCTCCTGGGACAGGAAGCAGAGAAGCTGCTGAGAAGGGTTGGCAGATGTTGGGTTCCCTTGTGAGAGCCTGAGGCAGCAGTGGATTTGTGTGTGGGCTGCTGAACCCTCTGCCTCCAGTGGTTCTGTTTTCTCTCTCCCTTTTCTCTCTTCATGCTTTCTTTTCACATTTACCATGGGTCTCTAAGTGCTGGATGCTGGTGACATGGTGATGGATAAAGCAAGCATGGTCTTTACTTAAGGCTAGTGGGAGGGGTCGTCAACCATCAGAGGACCTACAGTGGGATGTCAACAAGTAGAGCCGCCTTCTGCGTAACTGATCAGGACCTAACAATGTTTTAAATCTCCAAGGTCTTGTTTTCCAAATCATAGGATCTTCTAGAGTATTGGTTGGTTATCACAGCATTTAGTTTCCTTTTTTTCCCTCATGCTTTTGAAAGGATGTTTATCAATAAATAACACATTATGATGTGTCCATTTTCAGCAATTAATTTCAGCTTGGGAATCTGTAATCTAAAAATCTGAACACCAAAATAGTAGAAAAATCCAAAAAATTTAAGTACTGTCATGATGTCACAAGTGAGAGATTATATAGCATGAAACCTTGTTTTATGTACATGGTTATTTAAAAGCATTATAGAAATTTGCCTTAAGCTTATGGATACAGATATTCACGAAACAAATGAGTTTTGTGCTTAGTCAAAATTTTGGCTCCTATCCCCAAGATGCCTCAGTGTATACATGCAAATACTTCATGTTCAACTCGAAAGCCTCTGAGCTATTTCTGCTCCAATCATTTTAGATAAGGGGGACTTAGCCTAGGATTTCTTCTATCTGGGAAGAATTGCACTTGTATTTGCTTTCATGACCATGTCATGATGAAGACAGTAATAAACCAGCCATAGTGACCTGGGTCTGTAATCCTGGCACTTGGATCCCAGCTGAGGCAGAAGAATCACTTTAAGATCTAGTTCAGCCCTGGTTATATAGCAAGGTCCCTCTTTTTAAAAAAGTATTAAGAGAGTGACATTGAGCTTGCAAATGCCTAGTCATATCTGTCCTCTTTCCTTGGCATGCAGGTAGGCCACACTTCTATTCTTTTGCGGTTGAGCAGTCAGGTGACTGAGTGCTGACTTGTGGGGTGCAAGAGAAATGACACAGCTACACCCTTGCATGGAACTCCCCCAGCAGTTCTCAAGTGCTTTGGTTCCTTTCTCACACACACACACACACACACACACACACACACACACACACACACACAGAGAGAGAGAGAGAGAGAGAGAATAAAAGCAAAAACAAAACACCTCAATGGAACACTCTGAAACCCTAAGCTCAGGTGTGGCTGCTAATTTTGTTGATAAAGATTTATAGAAATACAGCCCATGCATTGCCTGTGGCAGCATCTTCCACAATGAGAGGCAAGTGAGTGGTTGCAACCAGGGTCTCATGACTGATAATATTTACTGTCCAGTTTTTAAAAGAAAATCGGGCTCAGCTCTGGTCTAGATGATGACAGAGGCACTGGATGACAAGAACGGGGTCCCTGAAGGACTATGATGGTCAGAGACTTGTCTCTTCCCATCTTCCAAGGCCAATTAGCTTGCACCACTAGCTATTACAGAGAAACCAGCCTTTCTCATTGTCTTTTGCATAAGTCATTTAGCATACTAAAGAGATATCTAATGTTTACTGGACATTTATATGTGGATACATATGATTCCTGTGTAGAGTTTCGACAGTTGTCTATGTGTGGAGGCCAGAGGACAACCTCCAGTGTCATCCTTCAGGAAACCTTTTGCTTTTGGAGGCAGGGTCTCAGCTGTAGTGCGGGTTCTCTCCCTGGCTTCTTGAAGCAGGTAACAAATGGACTTAGAGAAAAGAGTGGCCAAAGATTGCTTGATTGACAAGTGTCATGACTGCAGCTCAGACCAGAGCCTCGGGCTGAAGCCTGTGGCCTCCTTCCACTCCTCCATGGAGGCTCAGGCAGATTTAGTGAACACTCCAGATTTGAAGCAGAGTGTTTGCTTTGGATGTTGGTTTATATTCAAAATGCACCAGCCTGTCAAATTGCTGTTGGACATTAGCCCATCCTTGAACAGTCACCATAACAACATGGACATATGGAGGGGAATGTGTATTGGGAAAAAAATAACTGATTCTAGTCCAGGGAAGGATAGAGCTTTGCAGGAAGTTGGGGGTGGGTCAAGAACGCCCCTGGGTGTGTTTTGTTAGGTTCATCTCACAGGATGAATTGGGAATGGTTTAGTGACATGGTGTCTCTTTTGGACTTTGAATGCCCCAGTTCATTCAGGGAAACATCACTTATCAACACAGCTCAGCCTCTGAGGATGGCATGGTGCTTTAGTGCAGTGGGTTAAGCCATGATTTCTAGTGAAAAGGAAAGACTATTGAAAACACAGGACTGTGGGGGATGACTTAGAGGATAAATACTTGCTGCGTGACCATGAGGGCTTGAATTTGGATCCCCAGAATGCACATAAACTGGCTTTATAGCGTGCAATCCTATCCCTCTTATCGTGAGATGGGAGGTGGAGACAAGAAAATAACCAGAAGCTTGTGGCTAGGCTGGCGTATGCAGCAGTGAACAACAAAGAAACCCATCTCGAACAAGGGGGAAGACATGGACAAGCAAGTTTGTCCTCTGATGTCCATGTGTGCTATGGCATCTGCCCCCCAGAACATACTCATAACACACACACACACACACACACACACACACACACACACTTTAAAAAGAAACAAAAAAAAAGAAAGAAAGAAAAGAAAATGCAGTTTCCTGAGTCCACCCAAGAGACACTGCATGAGTAGTCCTGGAGAAGGTCTGAGGTGCCTGCACTTTAAGCCAGTGACACAAATGGTCTTAGGTATGCCAAGCAAAAACAACGCTAACATTGTACTCTTCCTTTTGTGGTCAGGCAGCAAGCTGGCTCAGATAAGAAAAATCCTATTATAAAATATTGTTTATACATTAGAAAAGTCTCTTCTCTGGTCAGGTGGCTGAGTCATTCTCTCCTTCCTTCCTTCCTTCCTTCCTTCCTTCCTTCCTTCCTTCCTTCCT
>LOEQ01001795.1:309999-329500 GCA_001685075.1 Bramus lutescens
GAGGAAGACAGCCAGCCATGGTCTTTACTAGGTGACTTGTACTGTTCTAGAGTCTTCCAAATGCGAATTCATTTACCCTGTGTCACCTGAACAAAACTGTCCTTGTTATTTTGTCAGTTTTGTGACATTTTGACAAAATCCTAAAGAGAAATTAACTTATAGCATGAAAAATACATTTTTAGTTCAGGTTTTAGAGGTTTTGGTCCAGGATCTCTTGGTCCAGTTGTTTCTCAGTCTGTGGCAGGTCTATGCATCCTAGTGGAGGCTCCTGGGGGAGGGAAGCTGATTACTCCACAGTGGTCAAGAGGAGGAAAAGCTCATGTGTGCGACACAAGCAATGAAGTGTGATTCTGTGGATAGACTAACCCACCCTTAAGGTCAGAGCTGTCAAGATCCAGTGTCCACCTGAAGGCTTACCTCTGGACTCTGCTCCATTGGGGACCAAGCCTTCGACATGAGAGCCTTTGGGGGTGGGGCACAGAAAAGCAAAACCATAGGAATTATTCTTTCTGCTCTTCCAGCAAAGGCGCAGAGTACTTAAGTACTTTGTCCAAGGGGATTAGTTTGGTCACCCCTTAAACAGCCTCCCCATTTCCATCCCTACTTGCTAGAGTCTTTTTCCTCCGTGGTAGCTAACATCACCTACTCTGTCGACTTAGATTTTAAAAGGAGTTGGGAAGACATGCATGGTCTTTAACCAAGTGTCAAAGTAGCCCTCAGTTCAGAACCCTCTGGTGGCTTCCTGTCTGCACACACAATAGCCCTTCATATGACCTGTGGGGGCCTGTATAATCTCTCCTTTCTGCCTGTTACCCCTGCTCCCTGTCCTCCACAGAGATAGTTCTGACCCCCTTTCCCAGTGTCCTCCCTGACCTCTGCTCTAGTTACTTCTGAACCTTGTTATTCCTTGAAGATGCCCAGATCACTCTCAGCTTTTCCTTAGCGGGGCCTTTTTACTGACGATGCTCTTCCTCCATCTACCGTCATCCTCCCCCACTGCTTAGAGGGACCACTAACTCTTCCTGTATAAAACAGCATCTCCTCCATCATCGCTGACTTCTGTGTTGCCTTATTTGTCATTTTAGTTCTTGCTTCCCCAGCACACAGACGTATACATTTTGTACTGGTGTAGAAGCAGACTCCGTCTTATCTTCAGGTTTGAGCACAGTGTCTACTCTGTGGTTGGCTCATGATAGCCGAATTCCCTGGCCAGTTGTGTTGTGTGTGATTATGTAGGTTGTTGACTCAATATGAACAGTAGTCAGTCGAGGAAGTGAGATGTCTTTGTCCTTGCCCTCTTCGGGGCTTCTAGAACCCCACATCTTCTGCCTTCTGTTCTGTAAACAGCATCCTGCAGGTTTTCTTTCAGGTGGGATTTGCTGCAGAAAATCCAGAATTTGCTGCCAGTTTCCCACCCCTCCCTCAGCTCTGCTCCTCATGGGGCCTTGTCCATCACCCACATATCTGACAGTGCACCACACACAAACACATACACACACACGCACACACACACAGAGGCAGACAGATACACACAAATGCACAGACAGACACAATACAGACAGATAGGTAGACACACAAACACACACAGACAGACAGACAAGCAGGTAGACACATTCACATGCACAGACAGACACAGCACACACACACACACACACACACACACACACACACCATTACAAATCCCTCTCTTTGGCACCAAGTCAGGATTCTGGTGATGCAGGAAGCAGACTAGAAACCAACCTGGGATTTCCCTTGTGTTGTTGCCTACAGTGGGGTGTGCCAACTGCTGGTAAGAGAAGGATTGCTGAGGAGGAGGAGGATCCCCAGAGTGCCAGGCTGTTTCCTACAGAAAGCACTTCAGGCGTGTTCTAGCGACAGCAGCTTCGTCTGCTTTCCCACCAAACAGGTTACTGTGTACAGAATGTTATTTCCCAAATAACTTGCTAAGAGGTTTCCTCAAGTTTGGTGTGGGGATTAGGAGGAGCTTTGGTTAAGACTCCTTACAGAGTAAGGTTTGCAATTTTAAACTAGTAGAGCAAGAACAGAATTTTACTAATGAAATTCTTTAATATAATTCCCTCCAGCTTACACAACGTTTTCACGTGTACTATTCATCTGATTCTTGCAATGAATCTATAGACTAGCTGTTATGATTCCTGATCTACTAGAGAGAAAGCAAGAGATAGTGCCAGGCCAGAAGCCTGTTTTAATAATGGCTGCTGCCATTGATTGAGCCCTGGCTATGTGCTAGGTGCCTTGCTTGTATTATTTGTACTGATGGAAATAATAGGTACTATTTTACGGAACAGAAACATTTCATACAGGACTATTATTACATATAGGCTTGGAAGAAAGGAAATTATGTGTACCTCTAAAGTCTGCGTAGGCTGGCATGCCTTACTCTATGAAGAGGGAAGCGGCATTTCCATATCACAGTGCTTATCAGACTGTATTGTAATTGCCTGTTTACATGTCTGCGTCCGCCTCTAGTCTGTGTGCAGAGAAGTCTGTCTGCTCTCCACTGTGCTCCATCTCTCCGCACAGTACCTGGCACATGATAGACCTTGAATAAGGATGCAAAGTGAGAATAAAACCAATGCCAATTTACACACTGGGAAACAAAGGCTCCAAGAGGCCGAATGGCTTGCCCTGTGTGACAGAGTTGGGATTCACACCACACCCACTGGCTGCACCGGCTTTGCTTGTTCCCCTAAGGCATTCTCTCTGCCTTATTGTCCCCTGCAGTGACTAGTATAGCGGTGGATGGGTGATAGGAATCCAGCTCATACTCGAGTTATTATGAGGTTGCTTATAGACTGTGGGACCTTGGGCAGTTTGTGACCCCTGGTGGGATTTAATACTTACCTGGCGGTTGTAACTTTGGAACACTTTTGTTAAATCAAATAGAACAATGTTTTTAAGTCCTAGGATTGATCAGAGCTCCTTCTATGCCTGAAGTCTTCATGGGTGACATCAACCAGGACCATATATTTACTTGACATGTGTATGTTTGTGTGTGTGTTAGTTATATGTGGCATATGCATACAGGTGTGTGTGTGTGTGTGTGTGTGTGTGTGTGTGCCCTTACCTATCCCTCTCCAACTTACTCCCTAGAGACAGGGTTTCTCACTGAGCCTGGAACTAGGCTGATGGCCAGGAAGCCCTAGTGACCCTTCTGTCTCTCCTCGTCTACCCCAACACAGCTCTGGGGATACAGGCATGGTGTGCGCCTGCCCAGCTCTTTTATATAACTGCTGGGGCTTTGAACTTAGGTACTCATGCCTGCATAGAAAGTATTCTTACTTATCAAGTCACTTCTTCAGTACCCCAAACTTGGATTCTTGTAGCAAAATATTCGTTCAGTATCTCAGCACTCTTGCCCAGTGTTTAAGCTAGAGCATGGTGGGATCCACATACCCTTTGGATACAGTTTCACTCACCCAGCTGTTCAAACCAAACCTCATTATCCCTTCTTTCCTCCTCTTTTCCAACTTCTGACCAGTTAACATCCCCGTTGACACCGGCTCTCAGCCATACCCCAAGGGCAAAGCTCCTTCCACCCTCCCTGCTGCTAACCACTTCTAAACCGCTGTCACCACCACAATACCTCCTAACTGGCCTCTCTCTTTGGCCTTTCTCTAGAACTAGTGAATGTGTCTATCACAGCAGACAGATCCAGTTAGGGAGACACAGCTTCCCATTACGTCAGAGGACATCCTGTACCCCTAGTCCTGACTTTCACACCTGCCCCATCTGGTCTGTGCCTGAGTACCTCCCTTGCCCCTGTCACTCCCTCTCCCTACTCCTAGCCACTGGCCTGTGTACATGCCCAGACTAAGTCTGTTTATGTTTCTTCCCTGGATCTACCCATCCAGAATGTTCTTTCTTTCAATCAACAGGGTCCACAATGCTTGTCATTCAGACCTTGGATGCCTCCTGAAAAAGGTAGCCCTCTTTATACCGTCTATAATAGAGTCCTGGCCATGGTGTTCTGTGACCTCCTGCAGCTGCCTGTCCCCTCTGATGAGTGTGAGAGCCGTGGGGGAGAGGTTGTTACTGCCTGGTCCCCCATGCACTACCAGGGTCAAGAACAACACCCATATTTGGTGTTTGTGCTTGGAAGAATTCTCCGTGAAGCATTGGTGTGGTGAACATTATGACCTACGCACTTACCAGGCTTTTGTCAGCCCCAGACATGCTGTCAGGACCTGTCCAGGAAGCTCAGGATCCCAGGGATTCTAGCTGTTGAGCAGGATAGCCCTGTGGAACAATATAGCCCTGTGGAGCTCATGGGCTACAAAGCCAGGCTGGTACAGTACAAGTTGTATGGCACCTTCCTCCTCCTTGCCTCTGTTTGATCTTGACTGTCTTCCTTGACTTTGATCAGATGCTTTTGCCCTCCCGAGCCTCGTTTTCCTCCTTTGTTAGATTGCAAGTGAGTGCAGAGGTGTATCTGAACAGCCACAGAGAGAGACAGTATGTACCGCGTGTCCTCCACTTGGCCCTTTCTCCCAGTGCCTGGTTCCTCCCAGTGCCTGGTTCTCCCCAGTGCCCTCACTACTGGGGCCTTTGGTTCACTGTTATCATCTGCCTTGGACATCTGAGGGGCTCTGAAGCAGAGACTGGGCTCAGTTATCTGGGATCTGCTGCAGACGCCAGTGGATCTCAGTGACATGCGGGTGAGTGGGTGTGGAAATACACAGTTCCTGGCACAAGAAGGCTGTGAACACATATCAGCATTTAGCATCGACATCATCCAGACCTCATCATAGATAAGGAAGATGGGCAGCGGGGATTCTAAAAGGCTGGGTGATTAGTTCACATGGACCAGCGGACCTAGTGAGCGATGCACCACTCCCGAATTCCGGCTCCACTTCTGCCTCATCTGCCCTGCGGTACTGACTGGGGAGGGGGCCGATGAGGACGGGGCGGCCAGATGGGGAGGAAGGCCAATCAAACATTCAAATAGCATTCTCACAAACATTTACACTGTACTCGACAATACAGCATTCTGTAGGAGACAGATATCTCTGCCTGAGGGCATTCTGGTTGAATTTTAAAGACCATTAAGCCATTTTCCCCCTGGCCTTCTTGAAAAGCAGCCGTCCCCACACAGATCTAGAGGCACGTGCTGCCACCTGCTGGCAAAGTAGGGCACAGCTTCACTTAGTTCTTTGAATAGTACTATCTGTGGAAATCATTGCAGGAGAAAAATTTATTTAGTTGAGTAAAGATGCTTTCGTTGAATGATCTGGTATTTTAGTTCCATTCCAAATTGTGTTCTTCAGGAGGAGAGAAGGTCTGAAGGTCGCTCTGGTACACACCAATCCCTACTTGGCTAAGTGCAATCATTTGGATGGCAGATTGACCCTGAAGGCTCCTGAATTTGCAGGCCAGCAAGGCCCAACACCCACAGCTCAAATATTAGCCATTCTGGACTCTTGGAGTTGTATTATAACATGCCTGCCGAAAGCAAGGCAGATGCCGACGGAACATGGAAACCATGAGCCTTCAACATGCAGTGCCATCTCCAGACAGCAACACATTTGAGAACCGGCAGCCAGGAGACCTGGAGCATATGTCCTGCTTTCTCAGGATTCTGAGCAGAACAGGAAGCCACAGAGAATCTAGGGAACCAGCCCCCCTCCCCCAGGAACTGACAGAGTTTGAGTAAGTCCTAGGGATTTGCTTTTCAAATGGGCCCTCTGGGCACTGGAAGGCTGATGAAGGCTTGAGGACCTGAGTTAGATCCCTGCCTGGCCCTTGGATGAATGCTGAGCACCTGTGTGCCTATGATCTCAGTGCTGGGGAGGCAGAGACAGGCATGTCCCCAAGGCTCACTGGTCAGCCAACTTAGCCAAATGGATGAGCTTTGACTTCAGTGAGAGACCTTATCTCAAAAGAAAGAAAGAAAGAAAGAAAAGAAAGAAAGAAAGAAAGAAAGAAAGAAAGNNNNAAAGAAAGAAAGAAAGAAAGAAAGAAAGAAAGAAAGAAAGAAAGAAAAAGCAGAGAGCAACCAAGGGAGACATCTGATGATCTCTGCTCTCCACACGCATGCATGTACATGACTCACACATGAACACACACACACACAGGCACATGCACACAGGCACAGGCACACGCACACGCACACGCACACGCACACGCACACGCACGCACACACACACACACACACACACACAGATACAGGCACTCAGGCACTTTGGGTAGCTCCAGCACACACCTTTCAATTTCTTTCCTTGTTCTAAGGACAGGGAAAGGAGTCTGCACCCACAGCTCGTGCTCAGAGTCCTGCCTGCCTCCCTCATTCGATCTATTTTGGTCCCTGGTAAATTCTTCTCTTACATCTCTCTCTTATTTCCGCCCTGCCTGTGTGGACATAACTGAATATCTTCAGATCAATTGGCCTTTGAATATGCGAAGATTCTATTCCCGTCACCTTTATGGGAGCAAAGGGTGGTGAAAGTGACAGCTTCTCCTGATAGCTGTACAATAGGTTGTACTTTCCCTAGAGTTTTTTTTGCTTCTATTGTGCCCTCTAGTGGTTATTTCTGTGCATTGCAGTGTATTGTTGCAGAGGTCTGGCGGGACCTAGAGGACAGTCATCAAATGGGAGGCCAGGAAAGACACCAGAAGGTCAGACCCCCTTGGCAGAGCAGGTGAACAGGGTAAGGGGTTTCTATCTCATCCCAGGGATCCTCCTTCACGGCAGCCTGCACTCGCTTTCCATTCTCATCTGAAAGAGCTCTCCTAGGTACCTTGGCTGCACGTGAGTCAAAGATGAGGACATCTTCTCTTAGATGGGACAGGACACATTGGGACAGAAAAGAAACAGTGTTGAGGAGGCAAACGGAGCTGCGGGAATCTGTGATGGGCATAAGAGTGCAAAACGGTGCTGAAAACAAACCTTCATCTAACAGGATTGATAACCACACTGTTCCAGCACTGAGGTGCGCCGAGACCATTGACACCACCATCTCCCAGAATCCTCTGAGAAGCTGAAGTGCAGCCACTTGTTGACCTCCTGAAGGGGAACTTTTTCCTCTCCTCTCAGCACTGAACAACCCTTCTGCGATTGCTCAAAGGCCTGGCTCTCTCTTCTCTTCCTCCCCTCTCGACCCCTTTTCTTTTGCCCTGAAGTAGAGGAGGGATGCAGGACTGTAGGGCTTGCCTCCTTCCTTCCCTCCACCTCTTGCCCAGTGTCCCATGCTTGCAGACGCTTTGCAACAATGTTCACATGCCGCTGCCCAGCTTCATCACGTTTCTGGGTGCTTGAAGACACAGCCTCATTACCTGCTGACATTAGTAGCAGAAGCCCCTGTCCTCCCCAGACTTACAGAGAGCAGGGGGAGGTTCTGGGTTTAGAGCCAGTCAGAACTGTACTCAGTTCAGGGTCACGATACACGGGGCAGGGGTATGTGCAGCTGATATAACCCAGCACACTGGGGCCAAACCCAGCTTTGTGCCATTGCCCCGTCTCATCTTCCCAGGGTACCATCCACTGCATTTTCTCCCCTCCATCTCTGACACCTGAGCTGCCAAAAGCTTGTTCCTTCTCCCCCCTTCCCTCGCCTTGCCCCCTCCTCTCTGGCGTGAAAGTGAAATCAAGCCACATGCAAGAGTCTACAATTTGCTTTTGTTCTTTTACTCAACAATAATTTTAGTATGAGATGGGCATCTTTCCTGGGTAGTTTCTAGAAAAAATGGTCCTTAGTGTCTCTTTCAGGCGGTATCTCCAGTACTCCTGAACATGGATGAGGTGTTGTGAGCTCAAGCACCCCTGTCAGAGGGGGTTGCCGAGGGAAATCGGTGGCATGGGCTGCTACAGTCTGCACTTCCATTTCTGCAGGCTCAGTTCCTAGGCGCTGTCTGTGAAAGGGCCTTTCCCACGCTGTGTCCCCCTCCTCCCGCCTCCAGGACTTCTGCTTCTCCCCCGCCCCACAGCTTAGCTTCACATTGAAATGTGAACTTTCGCTGTCCGTGTTATCTCTGTTCCCATAGGAGAGGCCGAATGAATTAGTAATACAGCAGCAGGAAACAGAGAGATGGAGCCATTAATTGTCAGCCAGTGTTCCTAACCTCTCAAGGCCACTAATTAGCTCACTAACAGATTCGGTTTTATCCCGAGCCAGGGCCGTGCTTTGGGCATGCTTGGGTCTCAGCTTGTGGCATCCGGCACAGAGGGGCAGTCCTGTGCCTCCTGGATGGTTAGGGTGCATTTGCTGAATTCAGAAGTGTCCATAGGGACCCCCAGGTGCCTTCTTGGAGTGGAAGGATGAACTGGGATGGAGGCAGGGTGGGAATGCTGGTATCTGGGTGGAGCTAGATGGAGTGTGTGCTGTTCTTGGGTCCTGGTAACCGCAGATGAGTTACTCTTGCCAAGCCGTGTTGTGTAGAGCTGTCTGAAGGCAATATACTGCCTTCTAAACACAGGTTCTCCCAGTAAGAGGTTAGCCTCTGCATTGCACACAGACTTTCTGGGTGAGAGCATTAACTCTGGCACCATGGCAGTACCAGGCTTATAGACAGGGGCTCATGAATTGTTTCCTTAAAAAGCTGTATAGTTTTGGCCTTTTTGTCTATCTGGGCTTTGAAATGCAGATTGGAGGCATCCCCCATTACTCTGCAGTGAGGGCTATTGATTAAGAGTACATGGGATCATTGTTTGTTCTTCAATCCTACCTGTGTTTCCCGCAAGCTGGGCAGCTTGGTTTTCTTGAGAGTTACATAAAATTAAAAATCATTTAGGCTGGGTGGCAATGGAACAAGCCTGCAATCCTAACACTCAGGAGGTAGAAGCAGGTGTATCTCTATGAGTTCAAGACCAGCCTGGTCTATAAAGGGAGTTCCAGTACAGCCAGGGCTACACAAAGAAAAACCCTGTCTTGAAAAAAAAAGGACAAGTAGAAGGAGAAGAAGGAAAAGAGGGGGAAGAAGAAGGAGAAGAGGAAGGAGAAGAAGGAGAACCAGAAGAAGAAAGAGGAGGAGGAAAGAGAAAAAAGAGGGGAGTAATAATAATAATGACAATAACTTAATACTGTGGTGTATGCTAATCTGATGATGCTCACCATTCGTGAAGAGACTGGTAGCCTCCAGATAAAGTGCTTTACAACACTGGTTGGGGTTCTCAACCCTTTCTCATCTTCCTTTTTCTTTTAGTGACCCAATCTCTTGTATCCCAGGCTAGTCTCAAACTTTCTATGTGGCTGAGGATACCCTTGAACTACTGATCCTCCTGCCTCCATCTTCCTGAGAGCTGGGATTCCAGGCATGTACCACAGCTTGTCTTTGTCCTGGAGTTCAAACCCGGGGCCTTGTGTATACTAGGCAGGCACTCTACCAAATGAGCCGCATCTCTGTCCTACCTTTCTTTTTCTAAGCCCCTCCTTCCCCTCCTGTCTTATATGTACCCATTTTGCAGTCCTGTGACCAAAGAACTGTTCTTCTCTGTTCACATGCAGAGCATCTAGACTGTTTGCTGGTCCTGGTTTGGCCCAGATAGGCTCTGTCAGGCTCCTCCTCTCTTCTGTGCCAGAGGCATTTAGCTTCGCCTTCCTGCACTTGTTCCTGGCCTGGTGCCATGCTCCTCCAGGGAGGTGAGGCTGCTTGCTGCAGGTTGGCTTCTGGAGAACAGACTGGGTCTGGGCTAATGTGCAGATTTTCTGCAGGTACTTTTGGGAATCCTATATGGGCTAACAGAAAGGAGAGGAGAGGGTGGGTGGAGTTGAACAATAAGGAAAGTTGGGCTGTGGTGCTCAGGCGACCTCCTGGGAGGTTCTGGAGCTTGTCCTGAGTGAGAACAAAGAAACTAGGCTTTTGGTCCCCAATCTACTGGTCCCTGGGTACAGACTCCTCTAGATGTCATGATGTTTGCCAGTCTTCCTGAAGAGGGCTGATCCCTCATTTCCAGAAATTCCTGGGGGCAGGGCCAGAATCCCCCAGTCCAGCGGGAGAGATAGTGACACATCTCAGCACCCACTTGGGGCCATAGGGGCTATTGTCTTTGTCCAGTGCCTGGAAGTGGGTGGACGGAGCCTGGCCTCTGCTCAGAGGTAGGTTCTGCAGCTGTAGATTACTGAGATGGGTCACCGAAACCATCTGAGACACTAGCTAGGGAATGCTCCCTCATGGCGTCTTCTGGGCCCATGCTTCTCTGTCTTAACTTCACATTACCTCACTGTGGGAATGACTGGAACCTCTCAATAGAGGGTCTGAGTGTTCCCCATTTTAGCCAAAAGGGACCATCTGCTCAGCTCTGCCTCCCCAGCTAAAGATGTTTTAGGCAGCAGACTCAGTAGAAATGCAGAAGTTTTGGGGATGAGAATGCTTGCATGTATTGCTCTCCAGCTTTGTACACATGTGTCTTAATCTTTCTCTACTTGAGGGCACCAGTGTCTCAGGAGTGAGGGGTGCTTAGTATCATGGCTGATGTTTCTTCTTGTTCTTGGTCCTGCCCTCTTTATTGTGACTAGGGAGAAAGAACAGCCACTTACATGGTGACCTTAGCTTCCTCCATTCAGGGTCATTAAAAAAACCTGGGGTGTCTATAGCCCAGCCCCAAAAGATTCAGATGGATCATTTTAGGTGGAGTTTGTACATAGTCATGAATGTCTTCAGGTGCTTGTTTTGATAGTTCTGTGACCCCAGGGTGGGCTAGCAGCTGATACTCTCTGGTCTGTTTAGCTCTGCCAGGAAGAAGTACTGCACCAGCCCCCCTGGAACACAGCAGGCCACCAGAGACTACCTCCAAAGGAGTGGCTACTCTTCTGAGTTGTTCTAGGTCTTTGTACAAGTAAAGCACGGGTCCAGGGTTTGTACTGGGTGACAAGGGTGGTAGAGCCTTACCTTATTTCGAGTCTACTTTGAGCTCAACACTTCTTGGCTATCTGTGGGTGAAATGCTTAGCCTTCCTGAATCATACCTTTATCATCTATAGGATACTGTGTGCCCTTCAGCATGCTGCATACATAACATGCATATTGGCACAGTCACTGGTCCACCAGTAATTTTAGGTGATGAAAAATGCTCAGGCCCCAAGTCACATAGCTGCAGCTGGGATTGAGCCCATTCTCATGGACTTTTGATGAGGTTGCCTTGCCATTCTGCGTGACTACAAATAAGGTCCTCAGTTAACTCAATGAACAAGGCTACTTACCCATCTTTCTACAGACTCAGCAGTGATTAGGCTAGTTATTTCATTATGGTGGACTTCTCCCAGAATCTCAGGTAACCTGTTGACTTCCTTACCCATGGCCTGAAACCCTCCTTAGACACACCATGAACAATTTTTCCTGTTTATCGATCACATTCACATATATAAAATAGAAAAATAAATTCCAAAGAATGACCCTTGCTTAAGTTTTCAATTCTATGTTTGTAAAAGTGAAAGTTAGGGGCTGGATAGATGGCTTGGCAGTTAAGACCACTGGCTGCTCTTTCGGCAGACCCGGGGTTCAGTTCCCGGCAACCACATGGTAGTTCACAAGCATCCATAGTGAGATCTGGTGCCATCTTCTGACCTGCAGAAGTATGTGCAGGAAGAAACCTATATACACAATAAATAAATAAGTAAATATAAAAATATTTTTTTAAAAAGTGGAAGTTGAATTCAGCTCACACAAGTAAAACAAGAGGTAAATTTAAGCTCTCTCACCAGGCGAGTTTCAGCAGAAGGCTGAAGCCACTACGAGGGCTCGACACAGCAGTGTGCATTGTGTTCACCATGCAGTTGCTTTTCACCTGCTTTTGATGTCAGTCCCCTGAAATCCAGAGGTGAGAACCGTAATGTGAAGATAGTCCTGGCTCCTGAAATTTCCAAGTGAGGTTTCCCCAGTAGGAACTCTATTGAGATGACATGGTGATAGTTTAAATCAATGAAAGACAGAAGCCTAACCGGCCATTTAGGTCTGGGGTTCCAGACAATTTGTAACTGGTGAGTGAAATTGCTACTATATCCTTCCTGACTTGTCCCAGTGTTGTGGGACAATGCTCTTACACACTGTAAGATTGGTCATATTAGTTTAATAAAATACTGATTGACCAGTAAACAGACAGGGAGTATTATAGGCAGGGTGACCAGACTAAGAGAATTCTGGGAAGAGGAAAGGCAGAGAGTCAGCCACAAACCAGACACAGAAGAAGCAAGATGAGAATGCCTTACTGAGAAAAGGTACCAAGCCAAGCTAAACACAGATAATAATTATGGGTTAACTTAAGTTGTAAGGGCTAGTTAATAATATGCCTGAGCTAATAGGCCAGTTTTTAATTAATATAAACCTCTGTGTGTTTCTTTGGGACTGTGAGATCAGGTGGAACAGAAACTTCCATCAAAACCTCAAGATGGCAGACATGCCAGTGAGCCTGAGAAATTGATGTTATTTGACAGAGGGGTCTTGTCCACCCCACTTCCCTCTGTCCCAAATCACAAAACCACTTAGCTATTTCCAGGCATATTATTTCTGTGATCTCTGCAGCTG
Organism: Bramus lutescens; assembly: GCA_001685075.1. Taxonomy (NCBI): domain Eukaryota; kingdom Metazoa; phylum Chordata; class Mammalia; order Rodentia; family Cricetidae; genus Bramus; species Bramus lutescens. The sequence goes on from LOEQ01001795.1 coordinate 322,476, forward strand.
CATTGGGCTTGTGTTGCTAGATAATCTAGTAATAGTTCTGACTAAGTTTTTTCTCTGGGGTAAATCTGAGATGTGAAACTCTCTACATCATAAAAGTTTTCTCATAAAAATCATTCTCAGATCATGAGATGGGCAGATATGAGATGCATTGTGGGCTCCTCTATTAGAAGTTATGTTTGACGTTTGAGTGTGTTGACCTGAGGAACAAACTGTGGCTTTATCATTCTCATTACTTAAAATCTGGAGGCGGGAGACTAGGCCTGGTGAGGTTTCTCTAGACCAGCAGTTCTCAACCTGTAAGTCTTGCTCGACTCCTTTTGGGGGGTGGGTGTGGGTAGAATGACCCTTACGCAGGGGTCATATGTAAGATATCACAACCATCTGTAATGAGATCTGGTGCCCTCTTGGAGAATAGACCTGGTCAGTTGTCCTCATCAACTTAGACAATTCAATAGGGACAAGATCAACAAAACCGCCATATACAGTCTGCCCATGCATGTTTCAGGATTTCCAGGGCATAAATTTCAATTTCAAGTTTTATTCCGTATGAAAGCTCTTAACTGAAAGGGATGCTGGGAAATGTAGTTCTAGTATGGAAGCATTCCCCTTCCCTTGCAGATTCAAGGCTTCATTAGATGGCAAGAGGGAAGGCAGGTGGGTAGGCATCAGATATAAGAACCTTGTCAAACTGAGAAACTAGCTTTGCTTTTTTTGATGTTTCTTTGTGTCGAGCAGTGAAAGTGAAACACAAGCAGGAAATGTCTGATTTCTTGCAGTTTCCAGCCTCAGACCTGGTGTAAACAAAGAATGTCTTTAGGAGAAACACAGAATCTACTTTGCTTATTGCTAGTGAGAGTCTTTTTTTTCTTTTAGTTTTTTGAGACAGGGTTTCTCTGCTGTGGGACAATGGTCTTGTACCCTGTAAAGTTTTGTCAGTTGTACTGGTTTTAATAAAATGCTGATTGACTAGTAGCCAGGCAGGAAGTATAGGTAAGGACCAGAATAGGAGAATTCTGGGAAGAGGAAAGGCTCAGTCCACAGTCATCACCCAGACGCAGAGGAAGCAAGATGAGAATGCCTCACTGATAAAAGGTACCAAGCCACGTAGCTAACACAGATAAGAATTAGGGGCTAATTTAAGATGTAAGAGTTAATAAGAAGCCTGAGCTAATGTAAGCCTCTGTGGGGTTTTTTTTTTTTTGAGATTGACGGCTGTGGGACTGTGTGGGACAGAAACCTCTGTCAACATTTCTCTCTAACTTTGGAGCCTATCTTGGAACTAGCTCTTGTAAACCATGCTGGCCTTGAACTCACAGAGATCCAATTGCCTCTGCCTCCCGAGTGCTGGGATTAAAGGTGTGTACCATCACCACCCAGTTTAGTGAGAGTCTTTGAGACCCCATTCTGTGACGATGGATTTGTTGGGGATCTATCTAGGAAAATGTTGCAACTGACCTCACAAACTTGCAGGACATGAATGAACACATTTAAACACATCCTTACAGACCCAGGAACACACCTTTATTAACAACACATGGGAAAGAGAGGCAGGCAGATCTCAATGAATTTTAAGTCATCCTGGTCTTCATGGTAAATTCCAGGTCAGCTGAGGCTATATAATGAGCCCGTCTCAAAGAAAGAAAACAAAACAAAACAAGACTCACAGAGACAGCTTTCAAAGTTACAGTAAGGCCAATGGGGCAGAACTGTCAGTGTTTCAAGTTTATAGAATACCAGATGATGATAACCTTGATTTCCCATAAGGAAAGTAAACACATCATTTAAACGCCCCCAGAATAAGACATTTGACACGTGTGTTAGGTGATGAAACAAGGAGATGGTTTTGGGTGTCCAGAATGCCCAGTGTTGGTCTCATCTCTTTCTTTAATTTACTGTGTGTCTCCCACTTACTAGCTCTAGTCACTTAGTCATCTCTAAAACATTTTTGTCTTCTGTAAAATAAAAGGGTTAATCTTGGCACCATTGGTTATCCAGAAGAAATAATATCTGAGCCACCAATGTAGGCCACTTGAGTAATTACATGTTTTCAGTAGTCACATTAAAAGTAGGTAAAATTAATACTACATTTTGTTTAATGTGCTATATCAAAATATTATAATTTTATTATAGAGCCAGTAAAGATTGCCATTCTATATTTGCATACCAAACCCCTGAAATCAGCTTGTATTTTGTCCTCCCAGCATGCTTCACTGGTGAGAACACCGAGGTGCTTGTCAAGAGCGCAGAGTCAATGGCTACTGTTGTACAAGATGCCATTCTGACAAAAGCCAAGGTTTCTGCTAGTTCTAGCCCACAAGATTGTCAACATGGGTACCCAGCATTCTCTACTGACTTGGTGCTGAGGCTCTTGGCTCCAGATGTCAGTCAGCCTAATCTGGAGCTTGCCTTGCCTCCCTCAAGTGCAGACGAGGGGCCCTGCCCTATCCCTCTCTCTCCCATCTCCTCTCTGTTCCGGCCCAGCCTCGATTGTAACTAGGGGCGTCCTGCCTTTCACAGGGTTAGGCAGCTCCAGCAAGTCTTTGGCTTTCCTGGCTGCTGCAGAAACCCCATTGGTAGATTCCAGGTCCTCCTTAGGGCCATTTAATGTTCTCTGGGTTTTGCATTCCGATCATTAAACTTTTGAACCATTTTAAAATGCAGTGATACAGATTGTGTTTTTCAGCACAGAAGCTCTGCTGTATGGAAGAAGTGGAAGACAGATGAGTATGGGTTATCACTTCCCCCACCCCACTCAACCTCTGATAGCATTTTGGTGCGCTTGTCTTGGTTTCTTCTTCCTAAACATTACCTCGAAAACAAAACAAAACGACACAACAAAAAAAGTGCCTTAAATTTATTTTTCTTGAGCTCTTATAGAACATACATATCTTAGTTTGTATCCTATTTCTGTGTTGAATACCGTGTCCAAAAGATAACCTGGGGAAGAAAGGGTTGACTTGGCTTGCAAGTTACAGTCCATCTTCATGGGAATCCAGGGCGGAACTCAAGGCAGGAACCTGCAGTAGAAGCTTAAGCGGAGATCATGGGGGAACACAGCTAACCGTGCTCCCAGGCTCCCATCCGGCTTCCTTCCTTAGCCCAGGACCACCTGCCCAGGAATGACATCACTCACAGTGGGGGCAGGCCAGGCCCTCCTCCGTCAGTCAACAATTAAGAAAGCGCCTCACCGGCAAGTCTATAGCCCAGTTTGTTGGATGAAATTCCTCAGTGAGGTTCCTCTTCCCAGGCGACTCTGGCTTGTGCCAAGCTGACAACAGTAACCTTCACAATACACGTTTAAAACTTTTCTTCCACTTTTAGTTATACCGCTGACACCCTAACGCCATTAGGGTATTGTTTGGAAACCAGGTTCCTAATGGCTCATGGTTGATGTTTGGGGAGGGATTTTAACAATGCTAAGCTGCTGTACAGCTGGAACTCAGCAGATAGTTCTTGTCCTGTTTCGAATTCTGCCTTGCTCCAGAGTCCTTGAGCAAGGACACCACAAACGCAAAGAGCAGCAGACAAATGTGAGATAAAGAACTACTTCTCTAATGGTTGAGCAGGGGCTCAAGACACGGTCACATTCCTATTTATTGATTTACCCGAGGCCTCTTCTGTTTTGAAGCATACCTAAGTTTTTGTTGTTGTTGTTGTTGTTGTTGAGAATTTCTGTAGGCATATGACATGTTTAGATCAAATCTGCTCTCATTCCCTCCCCTCCATTTCCCCCCCCTGTCTCCTTCACCTTTCCTTCCCAACTTTATGATCTTTCTCTTTCTCTAAAGGTCATTGAGTCCACTCAATGCTATCTGTATGTGCAAGCCTGTAGGACCGTCTACTGTGGCATGGGTAAACTCTCCAGAAATGCATTCCTGAAGAAAACTGGTACTCCCTCCTCCCCTAGCAGCTATCAGTTACCAGGAGGGTGGGACTTTATGGTCTCTTTCTTGTCCTGCTGGGAATTTGACTGGCTCGACCTTGTGCCTATCCTGGACTCTTAGCTAATTGAGGCCTGGACCACACTAGGGTTTACTTGTCTATTTGGTTTTGTGTAGCTTTGGAAAATTATTTGCTTTCTCTGTAGCTTCCTTATCTATATGTTAATAATAATGGGTGAAATGAGGTAAACATACAAGGTACATAGAACAGTGGCTGTCAGATAGGAAGCACTCATAAATGTTAGTTTCATTATTCCCTGTCATCAGATATTTATGTTTGTTTTGTCCTATTCTGGTTTGTTTCTTTTTATCTTATTATTTTTCAGATGCCTGTATGTATTCTAATAAGAGAGAGGAAGAAAGGGTGTGGATTTGGGCAGATGGGGAGTTGGGGATGATCTGGGGAAGGAGAAGCCATAATTAAAATATTATATGAAATAATATATGAAAAATATCTATTTTCAATAAAAACAAATAAGTTTTTATTGTAATCTATCAATATTAACAAGCATTTATTGAGGATGTGCTAAATAACTTTCTAGTAGCTGGTAACCACAGGGGTGACCGCGACTGACCACACATCTGAGCTTAGGAAGTTTCTGTGGAGAGACATTGTAATGAGCAGGGTGCATCCAGGTGGGAATCTTCAATCTCAGCAAGTCAAGGACTGAATAAATGACTGGCAACTTTAGGGACAGTCGTCAAGGAGGACCTTTTTGTGTCAGTGGCATTTGAGCAGACGTCTGGGTGACAGGAGGAAGAGCTTAGAAAGGATCAATTCAAAGACTGCCATGGTGGGGTTGCAGCAGTGAGTGAAGGGAGGAGGAAGCAGCGGCCGTGGCAGTGCAGGAAGTGGGAAGGAGCCACCTGGAGATGCAAGGAGAGACATGACCTTGCTGTGTACAAAAGCCAGGCTCACAGGGGCCTCTGAGAGCTAGTCAGGAACATCTCTTTCCAAAGCTGTAGTCAGTAACATCATATTGGTAACTTGAAACTGCCGTGGCAAGAGTATTTATACCCCAGAAATTGATAGCAGATGCCACAAATCGCAGCTCGTTTCTCTCAGAGAGCCAGTAGCAGGCACTTACCAGCACACCACCAGACTGAACTGATCTAGGCTTTAAAAATACCTTCTTTGCTGCTCTGTGGACAATGAATTCTGGAGAGGCAAAATGTGGTTTTGATTGTAGTTTTGAAAATTCACTTAGGATAAACTACTAGAAGTGAAATCATTGCATAAATTTATCAAATTGCTCCCCCTACTGAAGAAACTCACTGCTTGACTTCTAACAGCAATATATGATTTCTCTGTGTTCTCTCCCACAGGTATATATGTGTGCATGCTTGTGTGTGTGTGTGGGGTACACACGTGTGTGAGTGTGCAGAGGCCAGAGGACGACTTTGATTGTGGTCCCCAAGGTACTCTCTCCCTTTTTGTTTAAAACAGGATCTTTCACTGGCCTAGAACTCACCAAGTAGGTTAGGCTGGCTGGCTGGTAAGCCATGGGGATCCCCCTATCTCTGTCTCCCCAGCACTGGGGTTATGTGTATATAAAGGACACTGACCACTTTGAACCTCATCCTCTCCCATCACCCCGGCACCTCTGTATCTAGCTACCTCGCCTCTTCTCTGCAAATCTGTTCATGTCCATTTGTTTTGTTTTTAAACCAGGGCTGTCTGTGTGACCACGGGTTTGGATCTATCCAATGGGGCCCGATGGGTTCGGCAGTGGGTACACAGCTGTAGACAATAGTTATCCTTCTCCCAGATTCCACCAGTGGCCTACAGTTCAGCAGTGAGTTAGGATCCTGTGAGTTCCTCTACCTTCCATGACTTATTGTAACAGGGCCTGTCTTGAGTAGGTCCAGTGCAAGCAACTGCAGTTGTGAGCTTATAATCTCAGTGGTTCCATGGAATCTAGAAGGTGGCATTTCACAGGGCAGCACTCCACTTTCCAGCCCCTATATACTTCCTGTCTTCTCTTCTTCAGTGCGTTCTGAGCCTTACAGAAAATGGCATAAATATCTTATCACACGTACTCACTCATAAGTGGTTTTCAAATATAAAACAAAGAAAACCAGCCTACAAATCACAATCTCAGAGAATCTAAACAACAATGAGGACCCTAAGAGAGATGTACATAGATCTGATCTACACGGGAAGCAGAAAAAGACAAGATCTCCTAAGCAAATTGGGAGCATGGGGACCATGGGAGAGGGCTGAAGGGGAGAGGAGAGGCAGGGAGGGGAGCAGAGAAAAATGTAGATCTCAATAAAATCAATTAAAAAAAGAAAAAATTGGCATAAATATCTCATTTGGGGATGAGCCTTTGCCCATCGCTTATTCTCATCATTTTGGGCATGTGTGAGTCTCTGAGTTTACCACACTCACTGTAGAGAGAGGCTTCACTGATGAGGGCTTCTTCTGTGGGTATAAACACAGAGATTTAGAAGGCGGAATGATGCTATGTTACTTTAGTTAAACAACAGTAAAGAGCTTTCCTCTTGGGTCTTCACCACCTCTCATCTTGGGTGGTTAGCTGGGTTTACAGTACCAGGCATGAGCTCCCTCCTGTTGCACAGGTCTCAAACCCAATTCCCATAACAGCCATGCCATTATTGCATAGGTGGGCAATCTCGCCTGGCAGGCTGGTTTCTTAAGTTGGAAGGGTTTATGGCTGAGCAAGATGATTGATGCTGTTTCCCTGCAGCAACCTGCAGAGCTCCTTTCTAACACTGAAAGCTAGCCAGTGGGAGGTCCTAGCTCCCGTCCAGCTTACTTTGTCTGTATCTTGCAATTGAGATGTATGTATCCTTGGCAATAGGGTCTTATCCTCTAGTTCTGTTTGGCAACCAAGAGAAGTGACAGGGGTCAGTATTATTTGTGGGCCTTGAGGCCTCTCTACCAATTACTGTGGCTGCATTCTACACCTAGGGTGAGAACCCTTGTTTAGTAATTCATCACTTCTAGGAGTGGTGTTATGTAGTCATGCAGGTAACTCCTTTCAACCTCCCTTTGGTATCTTCTTCTCTTTCTTTTCCCTTCCTTCCTTCCTTCCTTCCTTCCTTCCTTCCTTCCTTCCT
>LOEQ01001795.1:333286-344750 GCA_001685075.1 Bramus lutescens
CCACATGGTGGCTCACAACCATATGTAATGGGGTCTGGTGCCCTCTTCTGGCCTACAGGCATATACACAGACAGAACGTTGTCTGCATAATAAATAAATAAATAAATATTAAAAAGAAAGCAAACCCTTGAAGACCTTATGCTAAGGGAAGTAAACAAGACAGAGAAAAGCAAATACCGCATGTTCTCATTTGTATGTGGAGTCTAATACAGTCAAAGTTACGTAAACTGAGAATAGAATGGCAGTTGCAACACACTGGGGGAAAGAAGCACCAGTGAAAGAATTTGCTCAAAGGGTACATGGTTCAGATGGACAGAATTCACTTTAGAGAACTATTGTACAGAATGGTAACTGTAGTTAGCAAGTGTATTGTGTACTTCAAAGTTATGAAGTGTAGATTGTAGGTGTTGTCACCACAAAATGATGATGTGTTCATTAGTTTAGCTATTCTTCAATGTAAACATATACAGTCTGTAAATCCAGATAATTATAATTCATTAAATCCCTCATTTCTGTTGCTCATTAAAACAGGAACCCCAGTTGCTTTCACTAATCGCATTCCCAGTGTTACTGCGGTGACCTCTCTGAGTCCTCATCACAGGTGACCTCTCTGAGTCCTCATCACAGGTGACCTCTCTGAGTCCTCATCACAGCACCTGGCCAGTCATTCTGATGCCCACACACACGGGTGACCTTATCTCACGGCGGGGTCTGTTCTTGCTACCAGCCGATGTGTGGGGGCAACTGCTGACAGTTCCTATTCACCAAAAAGCTAAAAACCACTACTTTTTTTTGATGTTCTCCTTTCTGCTTCATGCTAGGTTTCTTTCTGACAGGTTGTTTCCACTAATAACAAAACATACTGTAGAATCTCACATTCAAAAACCAAAATGTCTCTGCTTAAGCGCAGACCCCTCTTCGCCTCTGCCCCTCTGCTCTGTTTTCTCTCCCAGGAAACTTGAGGAGGTGTGCTCTTCACGTGGGCACCTCTTCTCTCACTGTGAAGGTTTCTGTTTCATGCAACTTGGTTAGATATTAGGATGACTGTGTTCCTAGCCCCAGTGTCCCTTCTGCGTCTTTGTCTTGGCTTCTTAGAGTCCTCGACATAGTAAAATCTCCCCTACTACTGCACCAGCGCTTCTCTTGGCTATTGTGAGCATTCATGGGTCTAGGTTTATTCCATTGCTCTTCACCTTTAGTTCTCATTACTGGTCTGTGCTTACACACTAAACTTCTAATGTGTGTATCAGACTGGGGTCCAGGCCCTCCTCTCTTCTCTGTCTATGTTCTTGTTCATTGTTTTTGTGGGTCTGCACAAACACACATGTATATGATTCTCCCACACAGATCTTGCCTTCATCCTGCTGTGGGCTCCTGGGGCTTCCTTGACATATTAACTCAAGTGTCTAATGGGCACCTTCAGCTTGTCCAAAGAAGAACTTTTGACATAAACCATCTCCAGTCCTATTTTCACTCAGTGCTTCTGTTCTCCACAAACAGCACCACCATCTCTGTGGCTCCAATACCAGTTTATACTGAGGACTAAGGAACGTGTGCAGGGCTCTCAAGGTTGCTATTGCTAGGACCTGTTCAGTCATCAATTCTGCATCCCACATTTAGCAGACTATTTATCCCTCGGTATCTGTGTTGTTCTAAAATGTTTTATAAGTACTGAAGCTTATGAGTAGCCATGTTCCTTTTTTGTTCCATGTGTATGTGTGTGTGGTATGTGTAAATGTACGCATGTTCACATATGTGTGAGCATGTGTGTACAGAGATTCATGTGTTTCCAGAGGCCCAAGGCTGATATCAGGAATCTTCTTCAGTTTCTCTCAGCTTATTATTTGAGGCAGAATGTCTCCATTGAACTCAGAGCTCACTCAATATGGTTCATCTACCTAGCCAGTTTGCTTTGGGGATACCCTGTCTCTACTTTCTGCATGCTGAATTACATGTGGACCACCTTTCCTACCCAGAATTTACATGGGTTCTGGGATCTGAACTCCAGTCCTCATGATTTCCTGGTAGGTTCTTTGCCTACTGAGCCATCTCTCTGTCCCTCGACTTTCTTTTATAAGATGGGATAATGTTTGCATATAAATTAAGCTTATCTCCTTGTGTACTTCAGATTATTTCTAGGCTATTTATACCTCCTGCAGTGTAAACATGTAAATAGTTATACACTGTGTTTTTCAGGAGACAATGACAAGGAAAGAAGACCATTTATATTCAGTACAGATGCAAACCTTTTCCTAATGATTTTCCAGTGGAGGCTGCTTGGATCTGCAGACATGAAGCATAAGGGTATGGAGGGCTGGTTGGACATGTCTGTGAACACAGTATGAATGGTCAAGTCTCTCCATCACTCTCACTTCTGATCTCTTCTTCTTAGGAGTTTTGGACTCATAATAGCTTTAGAGCCAGAAGCATTTTAAGGCTAGAAGAGGCAATAACACCCTGTGCATTTCATAAATTGTGCCCACACCAGAGAAGGCCATCTTCCTGGTTTTCTGGGTGGTGTAACCCCTGGGTCCTTGTGTTCTGGAACTGGGGTTGTGTATGAAGGATGGTGACTTTGTGGAACTTCTATTCGGATAGTAAGTTTGTCCTGTGCCATCTTATTTTCATTTTAAATAATATTGTTCACGTTTGCTTTTTTGTCTTTATTATAGAAAGTATTTTGATGGGGCATGGCAGAGTCCAAATTAAAGGCTGCCCACTGGATCATTTAAGCCATAAATGTTAAATCGTATATTCTTAGAGAAATGCAGAATGAAAATGGACGATAGAAACTTCTTTATACACACCAGAACAGCAATGTTAGAAATGAAGGCAGACCACCATTGGCACTGAGGTGGGAGAGGGAAACATTCATGAACCTTAGCACGTCCATGGTGGTAGTAAGTCTGAAGCAATCAGTGAAATGACATCGTTGTGGGACTTCTGATCCAACAATACCTCTGTCATGTATGTGGATTTTAGAGAATTCTTTACATAAGTCTGAAAAGACATGTGCAAAGATTTCATTATAGTGTTGCTTGGCAGGGAGTCAGAGGCAACTTGGGCAACCAGATACAAAGGTAATAAATGTAACAGCTATGGTATACATGAGAAGTCTATACATACTTAGAGATACATGCATAGATTTTTTTCCAAAGTGTTGGGTACAAATGAACTGAGATTTAGAATGTGCTATGACTCTATTAAGTTAAAAGCAAAGCCATTGAACAGTTCCTAATTCTAATGGATACATGAATATTAAAAATTGCATGTTAAATGTTTCAGAGAAGGTACCCATGCTAGGGCTAGGGATCTGAATGGGGAGACTAGAAATGCAGAGAGAGAGAAATCCTCCCTAACCTTTAGTGTCATTTCAGAGATACAAATGATGCATAAAATGTCAAAAACAAATTTAAGACTTGAAATATTTCTCTGTGAGTTTCAGAAGACCAAATTTGTATTTCTGAAACCCAGGGGGCTATTTTTGTTTGTTTGTTTGTTTTATAGAATTGCCTTTAAAACCCTCATTTGTGACTATCTCAAGGAGGCTATGTCTTTGTCTTTGCCACTTAGGGGTGAGCTCTCTTAACTGATCCAAGCTGTACAGGACATGAAAGTATTGTATGCAGCCAACCAGATGGTGATGTCCCCAGGACAGAGTCTATAGCATCTGAAACAGTGATGGCTCAGTAGCTCGCAGGACTGATTATCTTTGGTTGCACTGCCTTCTTAGCAGCCTTCAGGAATATATTCCTTCTCTGGCTTTGAGGTTTATCTAAGGTATTTCCCCTTTTAAATATCAGATCTTGTGCAAAGTGATGGAAACAATACTTTCCATCAAGAGAATAATGTGTTGCCTGGTCACGGTATACATACATAAACAATGACAACTGAATCTATCCCCACAGAGCTACATATTTTCCGTTTCAGATATAACTTTGTGAGCTCTGTCCAAGTGAAACCACTCTTAACAATATATACTGAAGGCCTACTAGGTGCTAGAGGACAGGATCCTAGGGAGACATTCCAATGAGATGGTCAGAATACTCTAGATTGAGCTGTAAATACACTGTGGTACACCAAGTGCAACCCATTATGTAATAATAGAAATAATAGGAAATAATAAGGCCTTACATTTATAGAATGCTTTCTACTTCCCAAAAATACTTTCACACAATTCATCTCAGCATGGCTTGGCGACCACAGTCTCAGGCAGCACCTGTGAGCAGGTAGATGTTCTCTTTGGAAAATGGTCTCCAGCATTGGGCTACCTAATTTTTTTAGGTGGCGTGAGTGTGCAGGGGGAGGGGAGAGGCTATTGTCATGTGCTTCTATAGAAGGAGAAAAAGGAGTCAAGACTGAAAAGTTTCCCTTCCACAGAAGTGAAGCATTACACCAGTGATTCCTGGCCCTTCTCATTGATTGCCCCAGGGGTGTCTGACATTCTTCAAAGGAAATTAATTGCAATTCACATCAAAATTTTAAACGCACAGATATGCTGCAGAGAACAATGCTTCTGGGTAGGGGTGGACCAGGGGAGGTGGACTTGAAGTTGTGTATGTGTCAAAGAAGCTGCCAATCAGCCATGGAACAAAGGGAACCAAAAACTCTCCAAGATTTGTAGGAGTAATTGGTCTGAATTCACACCCGGGGGTTGTCAGAAGCAGAGGGGGGTGGTGGTGGCGGCGGAAAAGATGAAGTAACTTATTGGATGACTGAGGAGACAGAAGATGTTCTGTTGGTGGCTGTTCTAATGGCACACCCAGCTCTGAGCATCTAGAAAAGCCAACTTCCTGTTCTATGGAGGATACATTAAGTCTGTCCCACTAATGGGCAGGGAAGGTCTCTGTTTGTCACCATTATTTTTAATTGACTAAGTATTAGTCCCTTCATTTAATGTTTGTCTCTTGATGTCAAGGAAATGCCATTGGACGGCTGCTAGTTTTAAGAGCATAGTAACACTGGTCATTCTCTTACTTCCATCCAAATTTGGAAATGCCAGGTTTGCTCTTCGTGGTGTCTTGTTAATATAGATACACAATCACTGTGGACTCTGGTGCTCAGGCTGAAGAGGCATCATCCTGGAAGTGGAGCAACATCATAGAGAACCTTGGTGTTACAGCTTCTGCTTTCCCTTCCTCCCCTGCTGGGCTGGTACAAGAGCTAGAAGTGATAGGCAATGGCAAAGTTCGAGCTGAAGGCAAAGTCCTTTGTGGTTTTTGCTGATTCTACACTGTACAGTAGTAACAGGGCCAGAGGAACAGGCTGGCAAGAGAAGAGCTCTGGTATGCAAATAGCAAGCAGTCTGGAAGAGGGTGACGTAAGTGAGGAGGGAGCTGAGAGTTGGGGGAAGCCTAATTCATCTCCTCTATCTCCCAGTGATGGAGGTTTCCATATTTGCTCATCACAGGCTGTATTGATGCAACCAGAACATTTAGGAGCCCACATGGCTTTTGGGCTCTAACATGCAATGCCATTGATTATAAGTAGTAGCAGTTCTATGCCCATGGTATGAGGGTTTGAAGAAGCAAGAATTGGGCATGTGTAGAAAGGGTACAGGAGCAGAGCTGTTCATCATCTCTGTTGTACATTTGTTCTTGAGCCTCCTCCTTCCAACTGCTATGAAATAGTTTCCTTCTCATTCCCATTGCTGGGACTCAGCACAGTCTGTCACTCAGCATCAGGACCCCTAAGGCCTCTTTGGATAGAACAATTCTCTGGTTTTGTGAAACCCTGGGTAGATTTTGATCATGTCCTGGTTCCTAGTGTTCAGATAAATACAAAGACCCTCAATGACTAGCCTTTCTATGTCCTGTCCTTGCCATTTCCTTTGTCTCCCAGAAAATGGTGACATTTTGGGCTAGTGGGAGCTCCATGGTGATAGTCTATCCTAAGAGAGAGATAGTGTCTCAGTGCCCTGGACTGTTCTAACTGTCCCATCTGTAGGCTGTTCCCTCAGTTGAATCTGTTTCTACAGAACAGTCCTGTGACCACAAGCACTCTGGTCATCTTGAACTCTCTAGTTCATTGTGACTTTCCTTATTTCCATTAATATAGGAGGATCAGAGCAGAATGCTTACGAACGTGGTCACAGAGAGGCATAAGCTGAGATGGACCAGCTAAGACAACAGGGGCCGCATAACCTAACAGGCAGCACAGTAGACCCTGACCCAAACCTGGCTCTGGCTTTGCCAGCTGTTTTTACATAGTCACTGCACTTCTTGAAATAGTTTGCTCCTCTGCAAAATATGGAATCAACCAACGTCCCAAGTAGATATGTAGCCCAGTTCCACTGTCCTGATCTTGACCACACACCTTGTTTCTTTGTTTCTCCCTAGATTCCCATCAAAGATTTGAGGGAGAGCAGAAAATGGGTTCAGATGTTCCCTAAGTATTGGAGGTGACTGGAAAGCTGCATTAAATCCACTTTGAGTCCTAATACTTTTAAACAAAAGGAGATGCTAGAGAAAATCACAAGAGTTTTGCAGATAGATGAGATGAACTGTTTGTGGTAGGCAGGACTATTATCTCATTGTCCAATATCAGACTGAGGAAGACCCATAGTTCTGGGAACAGGATGCTCCGTGGCCACAGGAAAGATTCTGATTCTTGGTCCCAGACAGATGTCAACGGGGAGTCACTCCAGTGTAAGCGGAGAAGCAAGGCTTGATTGCAGACCTCCCCCAAAACCCCAGAACTCATTTTCTTCTCATCACATCATAGTTTGGTTCTGTATTCAGTTTTGATATTGTACTGCATCCACCTCCAGTAAGTCTGCAAAATAATCTAAGTTTTTAGCACAATGATGAGAAATGGAACTTTTGCTGGGATGTTCAGGGGCTAGATTTAAGAAGGTATTTTACATTGGGCGGTAGTGGCGCACACCTTTAATCCCAGCACTCGGGAGGCAGAGGCAGGCAGATCTCTGTGAGTTTGAGGTCAGCCTGGTCTTCAAGAGCTAGTTGCAGGACAGGCCCCAAAGCTACACAGAGAAACCCTGCTTTGAAAAACAAAAACAAAAACAAAAAAAGAAGGTGTTTCACATCATATATCTTCTGGAAAAACTTCTTGGAATTCCTTTTAAACATCTTAGTCTCCCTTGTCCCCCATGCCTATTTCTATTTCACTTCCAGGATTGGTTTGTCCATTTTTTCCCTCCCTCTTTTCTTGTGACCTCTTGGTACTTCCTTCACAGTTCTAAATGATTCACTCCTCCATCTAAGCTAGAAAGTACATCAGCCAAACAAAATCTTTCATTTATTTGAGCTGACTTCCTTGGATGTCAATCCAGTGAACATCTTCATCTATTCTAAGATGTCCCTGATGGCCGTCGGTGTCACTCGACAGAGCAGGGGTCCTCTGAAGCTAAGGAGGACTGTGCTGTAAGTCATGCGGGAAGCAATGAAGAAGAAGAGCATTAGGGGCAAGGGCTATGGTTATAGGGATATCCAGCAGGGAGAAAGAGGAGATGCCGAAAGAGAATTGTAGGACTTGGTTGCATCTAGAAGCAATGACTCCTAGATATTCAGCTCTAGCCCCAGGGCAGAATGAGACAGAGAATTCTTGAACAGGAACAGATTTGAGGTGAGAGTAGAAGGAAGGAGGACTTAGGACCATATGATTTCTTATTTGAAAGTAGATCTTCTTTGCTATCACACTGGATTCTGTCATCCTTACAGCTCAAACAGATGTCTGACCCGCTCTGGCTTTGTAGTCTATTGATACAGCCCAGCATCAGTAGGGGACAGCAGAGACATCAGTCAGCTCCAGAGCTCCTGAAGAACTGCCCCATTCACCATTGTGACAAGCACTTCCTGAAACACTGATTCTACCTCTAGTCTTCAGAAATTGGTTCTGCTGTGTGTGGGGGAACCCCATTTCCATTATTCTAGCTGTATTTCCTTTGTCTTCCCTTTGACAGTGATACCCACAGATTTCAGTTTCTCACCAATTTCTTCCATCCCTGGCTTATTGGTAGCATTCTTGTTTTTCAGTACTACATCTAGGTGAATTCTTAAACAAAACAAGATGTGGGGAACGCACCAGGGCATGTCCCAGACTGCTCTCCCAATCATCACTCCTACTTGTTTTCATGCCTTCCCCATCATGCTTTGAATTCTCCGAGAACAGGAAAATTAGCTTATTCACCCTTTGTTTCTAAGGACTAACTAACCTTTTGCATGTTCCAAGTAACTTGAGAGAATTTAGCAAAGTGTATGGCTTTTTCTTTTGTAAATGAAAAAAAAAACACACAATACATAATTCTCCAACTCAAGTTTTGTTCCTTCCAGTATTTTCCATTTAAGTCTGTTCCCAAGTGCCTCTTCTGTGTTATCAAGAATTCCATCAAAGGCAAAGAAACTCTGACTAGGAAGCATAGAGGTTCAAGACATTTCCCCGGCTTGTGGCTTCAGAGTTCGGGAGGATGAAGAACGAGCAATAAGTCTGAAGATGAGCTGATTCTTTGGCCCAGAGCAAGACTCTTATGAGTGGTGGCCCACCTTACAGCACACCTGCCATGCATTTGGCATCATATCAGGAACACGAAACAGAGGCTAGGCAATACAACCACAGAGCCCTGTCTCCTGGAACCAAAGAGAACATTCCATATTCAAGTAAAACATGTAACATTTTTAAAAAGTGGCACTTGGCAAATCTGGTTCTGACCAACCATCCCTGGTTAAATTAATGGTCATGATGATGCAGGTCTCAAAAGGGAAGCCATCACTGTAGGAAAAGCATCCTTGCATATGGCTCCAGAATTCCTACTGTTCAGAAACAATCCATGGCATCCCATCTTTTGGGAGGTAATTGGTCTTACAGCCTGCCACATTGAGCACTCTGACACTTGTGGAACAAAGATGAACATTGAGATGAATCACACTCTTCTTTCTGTAGGTGACTGTCACTAAGTCATCTTGGAGCCTACTGAATAGCTTAAGGTAAAATAGTGCCGCTTTTCCTAGTTGGCACATAATCTGCTCAACGCCGAGGCTGGCCTCAGATGTCTGAGACAATCTATTTTCTGTACTCAACTATGGTGATCTTAGGGAGGACTTCCAGGATAGAAGAGTATATGTCAGAGGCCATGGTCATTGGTCTATGAAGTCACCATAGAGCCACCATCCAGTCCAGACAATGCTGCCTACATTTTGCTTCTGTCTATAATAGAGGATGGAGTAATTCTCAGCCAACGGGCCTAGGCTTACTTGGTGCCAAGTGTAGCATTCTAAGCACCTCTAATCCAGTGGCCTAATGGATAATGCTATTATAGACGATCTAATTAATACAGCAGATCGCTGTTTCATTATGGGAACTGTGGGCTCCCATCAGCGTATGTCACTTAGAGTTATTGCCATCAGCTCCTAGTTCCTGGCGTTGGGATGGCTAATGCACTATATAAAGATTCAGAGGCATTTAAGATGATCACTCGTCATGCTGAATTAATGTGTACAGCTTCCTGGCTTGGGCTCTCTAAATCTAGAAATACTCAGGACTGAAAACTAAAGATTTCTCATGGTCCAAATTCTCTTAGCTGCATCTCGATTATCCTCTCATAGATGGTTTCAGAGAAGATTCTACTATGGTGGGAGATGTTGTGGAATGCATCCCAAGTGTCACTTGAGACGCTCTTCTGGTGGCTGTGGAGCTGCGGCACTTATTGGTTAATTATCTTATCACCAGATACCCATGTTGATATCAATGCCCCCATCTCCAAATCATACTATTCTTAGAAGGATTCTTCTTTGGGATGTCACCTGTTGGGCCTTTTCTGAATCCCAGAATAACCTTTCCATAACTTTTTAAACAATTGGAGAGTGATGGGATGAGGCTACACTACCAAGATTCTCAAGTTCTTCCCAAACATTATACTTCGTTTATCTACTTTCTCCTAGAAAGAGAAGATGCCTGGACTGGATTCAGGGTTCAAATAGCGAAAATATCTAGGTTTCTCTTAGGAGAGGTTAATTGAGTGATAACCAAGACATAAAGCCTATATATAATTTTATTTGGGTATACTTTACCTTATAAAAATAGAGCTGTACTTAAAAGTTAAACCTGTACTTTAAATAGGACAATGTATGTGTTTTAGTACTGTTGCTATTGCAACTGACTGGGCATTTAGAGGTTTCAAACCTCACAGATTTATTGTCGCACAGACTTATAGCTGAACTCTGGTCTAGGTCTCACTGGTCTCAAACCAAAACATTAGAAGACTGTTTCTGCTTGAAAGCTGAGCCTCTTTCTTTCTTGTTCTAGATGTTAGTGGAATTCCTTTCTCTGTGGTTGTGGGATGTAGTCTCTGTTTTATTGCTTGGTTAAGAGTTGTGTCCTTTTTCTAGTTGCTACGTCATGCTTGGGAGGCATCTTCATAGCCAGTCACAGTGGCTTGTATGTTTCTCGTGCCGATCTGATTGTCAGAGCTCAGTGTCTAGGTTATATAATAAGATAACAAGAACCACAGTTACCCAGAACAGCCCCTTCTTTACATATCATCCAAGTGTTGGCTTTTAGCCTATCCACAGCCTTCTACTCCTAATTTGGGCATTTGGATATAGCACATCTTTGGCTGAACCTATTAAAGCTGTCTCATTTAGTCTCTTTCAGAAAGGTCACAATACACTTAAGACTAGAGGTTATGAGGGGCAAGAAGGACTCTAATGTTTGTTGAACACAGGATGCCAAGTCTCATGCTAACCCAGCATACCCTTTCCCCATGTTCTAGCTCTCAAGAAGCTACTCATTTGTTAATGAATCACCTGAAGTTTAGAGGAAGGAGATAAATGACTTAGCTCAGGTTCAAAAAGTGGTTGAGCCAGGGTCTGAGGCCAGAAGGGAAGGCTGGTGCCTCTCTTTCCACCATCTTGTGCTTTTTATCCTGTAGCATCTCATTCAAGAGGCTCAGCATTAAAGTCTTCTTTGAAGATAAGCATGTCCTCTGGGTTCACTGTCTCTGCTAGAGGCCTGAGCTTGAGGTGGTTGCCAATCTCCTGTCTGCTTTCTACATCTTCTCAGTGGCAGGACCAGAAGGAACAAGAAAGACAACCGAGAAAGTGAAGGAACTGTCAGAGCCATAGGCTGGGCTGAGTTCTCAGTTGCCTGAGGGTGGCCGCATCATGTGTTTCAGCGAGTGTCCTCGTATTACAGCTAATTTCCCAAGGACAGCAATTTACTGTTTATTTGGGCTTACAATTTTGGGGACATCAATTGTCCTGGGCCTGCAATAAGTCAGCACATCTTAGCTGGAACATCTGACGGAGAAAACCTTCTCACTTTGTGGCAGAGAAGCAAAACAGAAAGAGACCTAGCAGGGGTCTCCCACAATCACCTTCAAGGCCTTATTCCCAATGGTCAAACTTCATTCTTTTTTTTTTTTTGAATTTCAAAGTCTTTATTCCTGCTATTGTTGAAAGTATTTTTTTATACTTTTTTATTAAAAATTTCCACCTCCTCCCATTTCCCT
>LOEQ01001795.1:346878-360802 GCA_001685075.1 Bramus lutescens
GACAATAATGGCAACATTGAATAAATGGGACCTCCTAAAACTGAGAAGCTTTTGTAAAGCAATGGACACCGTCATTAAGTCAAACTTCTTTCAATTAGGCCTCAACTCTTAAAGGTTCTGTCACCTCCAAGAACACTAAGTTGGGGCTCAAACATTTAACACACAGGCCTTTGGGAGACATTCAAGACCCAAACAAAGTATTATCCTTACTGAGTAGCCAAGGTGGACCAACAATAGAAGGACTGTCCATGCCCCTCCCCTGTTCTCCGCTCAGTTGCTTGGGACTCTGAGGGGGAAGTTGTTCTGTGGGTAGCAGCTCCTGCTGTCATAGTTGATTATAACTGAGAGTCCTAGAGCAGCTGAGACAGCTGGGTCAGAACTGGAGGAGATCTGCAGATGGAAAGCTTCCGGGAATGTGGGCATACTAGGAGAGAAGGTGGGGCAGAATGCAGTGATGGCTTAGTGTGACTGCTGGCAGGACCACGGCTGGAAAACCATCCCTATAGTGTTTTTGCCGAGTTCTTGGTGATGTGGCTGGTTGGATCGGAATAGACTACCCAGGCTGTGACACTTTATTTGGCAGCTGACATTTCCGTGTCAGAGAGATTTGGTTTGTGCCTCAATTAGAAAAATGTTGAGAGACATTCAGTTCCGTCCCTAAGAAGCCTGTCACAGTAACAACTCATGGAGGAGCTTGTTATCTCAGTTTTATATGTACATATATGTGGGATCATGCATACACTTTTAAATAATGTGATCAGCTTCTGTCCTGCTTTGATGTTCTTGATTTTTCATTCCAATTTTGGTATTGCTCTGACAGCCTGACAGCCCACTATAAATTTGCCTTGGCACATTGATTAAATTGACCTTGATATACCAGGATCACAAGCAGCTAACTTGCTTTTTGGCTCTGGCTGCTGAGGCTTTATAGTGTCTATCCTAATGTCTTATCACCCTTTGCAGGAAGAGTCAGAAGTATTGTTTGAAGTGGTGTTTTTTTTTTTGTTTCTATTTAAGAGGGTGGAGGCCCAGAAGGGACCTGGGACCTCTTCCTATTGCATAATTAATTCCTACAGACAAATCACCTTTGTGGGTACTGGCCTCCAGGTGTCTTTATTTCACTTTAGGAAGCATTGATTAAAAATCTATGTTGGTATTCCAAGACAAAAGATGACAAGCCTCTACAAAAGGGTAATGCAACATAGTGTTACCATGGATCTAAGCAGCAGGAAGGTGCAGGGTGTTGCAAGAGTATGGGAGAGGAAGCTCAGTACTGTCCTTCCAGTGGATAACCAGGAAAGCCTTCCTTATAAAAGGAACATGCACACAAACTGGAGAGCTAGGGGGAAGGAGTGAGTGTGTGTGTGTGTCTACAGGGGTTTCAGGAAGTGAAGAAGAACCACAGTTCTGGACAAACTAGAAAACATGGGCAAATACTCACAGGCTAGACAGATTTCAGCACATGAGACCTCAAAGCAGATTCTGGGTATGAATTGGAGAGACATTAATATTATAAAATGGTGAGGGAGAGAGATTAGATTTGCAGGAACTAAAAACACTGGATAATGATACATGGACCAAGCAAATAAGCTGGTGCTCTTGCTTCCAGGAATTACAGAGCTGCTAAGTACTTATAGACCAGCTGTATGATTTAATTGTCTTTAGAGAAGTCTATGTTAGCTGAGTTCCAGAGAGCATCTTAGGGGAGGCAGCACCAGAGTCAGGTGGTACCCACTGCGGCAGTGATATAGGAAGTGACTTACAGACTGGGGAAAAAACGAGGACATTAGAGATATGTAGGAATTACCCAGGACAGGATGTGGGCAGTGACTGAATTGAGAGGGTAAAGAGATGACAACCAGAAGACCCAATTTCCTAACTTGGGCGGCTGGGCAGGTTATAGTAAAACCATTCATTGCTACAGAGACATAATGACAGTACAGGTGAGGCAGGGTTGGGTGAAGTATGGTTGTGCTGAATATGAAGGGCATTTAATATACAAAAGACTGAGTTACAGTTGGTATCACTTATAGGGCTTGGGTAGTGATCCTGAATAATCTCTGAACAGAGAAGCCCTCATTCATGCTGTTAGCCACTGATTTACATGCCCCAACTAGTTTCTAGGACCTCCTAAGACCTTGAAACCAAACTATTAATGTGCACACAGAAGGAGGTCTCTAGTTTTACTTGGTTAATATTCTTGCTATGCCAATTCAAAATTTTAGCATCTCCCCTTGAAGACAGTTAAGTGTCCTGTGGGTATCTGGAAAAAGTCAAGAGCCCTGGAGTAATAGAAGCCATGTCCAGGAGTCCTCTATTCAAGATCCATGAGCCTAAAGATGAAAGCCTTGGCGTGCAACAGAGTTACTGGGAAGAAAGCATAGGGTAAGGAGAAAAAGTCCAGTGCTAAAGACTTTGAACTTGACTTTACAATGAGTGCGAAGATGAACCATTTTAAGCAGGGCATGAGACAACAAGATCAACCCCCAGAGCGAGGACAGCACTGAAGAAGTGTGACATGTTAGTGCCTTCCAGGAACATGCAACCTAATTGAGGTAGACAGGTTAATCTTGTCCCTTAGAAAGGCATGAGGTTTCCAAGAAGACTGAGTAAGGATGAATACATACAGTAAAGGGGCCATGTCTTTCCTACTTCAGCCTGGGGCTTTCAGGGAAGAAAGATGTCCTCCAACCTGGTGGTTACGGCCTATAGAGGGCCTTAATAAATCTATCTGCCTTCACCGGGATTCTCCACAGAAAATATTGCACCTTAGATGGGACTATAACTGACTTTTGAGTTTCTATTTCATAGCTTAGGCTCTTGAATAAGTACGTAGGATTTTAATAGAAGTGTTTGTGTATGGTAGTTTGTAGTTTGTGTATGGTAGTTTACAGTTTACAAAGACCTGTGATACTTATGACCTCATATCATTCATTTGGTATGCACATTAGAGTGTATTGAAGAGATAAGGAACGGATGATTGAGATAAATTCAAAATTAAATAATTATTATGGAGCCAGCCTTTTAATATGGCTCTTCCATACCACATCAGTGTTTTGCGAACTGTGTTCCTTGAGCCTTTCAGGGAAGCTTTGGATTGTGGATAATGGAGAAAAATAAGAAGCATCCAGGGGACCTCCAGGTGGCAGTGCCTCAGTTCCCAGGAACTAGAATTTTCTTGAAGCCTTCCTTGGGACTGGTTCCTCCAGGAAGCAGTTCTCAGTATGCAAAGGCCTACACTCTCCTGTCTCTAGGAGGCCTGTCCTCAACTGTCTTCTGAGGATTGTTTGCATTTGTCTTCAGAACCACATTCAGATCTGTCAATACAACTCTTCTTCCCATGCTGATTCTGGTCCTGTGTCCTGTGGTTCTTCTTCCTCTTCTTAACCTTGATCTCTGTGCCCAGCCCCTCCTACTGTATTCCTGGTACTCCTAACATTATAGGAGTGGATATAAAAATTTACCAGCTTGGATTATTTCCCAGTCTCCCATTGTTGCTGCCCCTATGACCATCAAGAGGACAGTTTTAGTGTCTTCAGTTGTTGATGGACTTGTGTTGGACACTTTGTGGCACTATTTTCCTGAAACCAGTATATTTCAAGCATTTGGATAACAATGCCCTTGTCCTCAGAAATCGTGCCTTCATTAATGCAATCCATTTTCCATTAAATTATTTCTAAAAGGCTGTAGTTTGCTTTGATGTTCCAGCAAATGTAAGTTAGGCATAAAAAGAAAAGGCCCTGAAGCCAAATAAATCATTTTAATTTCCAATTATATAGTGAAATTAAGGCTTCCTACTTTTGTGGTTTCCATTTCTGAGAACTGCCTAGAAGTTTGTGACAACTTCATAGTGTGTGTAGCATGAGCCAAAGCCATTTTCCTTTTTTTCTTTTTCTTTTTTTTAAATATTTATGGAGTATCTAGAGTTTCAGTACAGAATTTAATTCTAGATTCTGTAATGGACACAAAGAATTTAAGAAATAGTCCCTTTCCTCAAAGATTTCTTTGGAGTCTGTGGTAGTTTGAATGCAATTGGCCCCCATAATCCCAAAGGGACTGGCACTATTAGGAGGTGTGACCTTATTGAAGAAGGCACGGCTTGTTGGAAGAAGTATGTCACTGTAGGAGCAGACTTTGAGATTTTTTTTCTCAAGTTTTTCTCAATGTGACAGACAGTCCACTTCCTGTTGTCTTATAATCAAATCAGAACCATGTGTGCCTGCATACCACCATAATCCCCGTCATGATGATAATGGACTCAACCTCTGAACTACAAATGAGCCACCCCAATTAAATATTTTCCTTTATAAGAGTTGCTATAGTTATGGTGCCTCTTCACAGCAATAAAAATCTGAACTAAGACAGAATTTAGTACCAGGAGTGGGGTATTGCTGTGCTTTGGCCTGATCATATTTTTGTTTGGAGGAATTTGTACTTTGGTACTTTGGGTTAGGAAAGCAGTGGAGTACTATAAGCACTGTTTAATGGACCATACTGGTAGGAGCATGGAAGACAGTGGTGCTGAGTATGATTTGATGAACTTTAAGGGGCTACCTTGAGGGGTTTCATTTTCCTGTGGTAATTTGGTGAGGAAAGTGGCTGCTTTTTGCCCTAGTCCAAAGAGTCTGCCTGAGGCTAAAGTGAAGAGTTTTGGATTAATTCTGTTAGCAAAGGAAATCTAAAAGCAGCCTAGTATAGACTCTGTTATTATGGTTATTAGTAATAAATCTAATGAAGATTTATAATGAAAAAGATCAAGCTGAGCAGGGTTAATTACAAAATGTAAATTTTGAGGAGAAAAAGGTGGAATGGAGTTAAGTCCTGTGTTCAAGGAGATAGATCAACAAATGGAATAAAAGGAGTGGTGACCTTAGGGCAAGATCCCACCCAGGTAAGCTTCCAACTTGTAAAAAGGAACTAAAAAAGCTTACTTAGAACCAGGTGTGGTGAGGCACACCTTTCATCCCAGCACTTCAGAGGCAGAGGCTAGTGTATCTCTGAGTTGGAGGTCAATCTGGTCTGCAGATCCAGTTTCAGGATAGCCAAGCCTAGGCAGTGAAGGACAGAAAGCTGGTGAAGATGTAACTGAACAAAGTGGCCAGGTTCCAGCCCCAGCAAACAGCAGAACGTGGCAGCTTCAGCCATGTGGTTCTGAAGTTAAGGATAGAAGAAAGGGGCTATTGAATTTATCCCCAAGACTAAGGAAAGTTACTGAGGGCTGACATGTGTCAGGGGTATTCCCAAATAGAGGCCATTGCATGAAGCTATGAAGCTGGAACCTGAATTGCCTTGGAGAAACCAAGATGCTGGAGATGCCAGAGTCGTAAGAGAGCTGCTGACATGGTGTGGAACCAGCCCAAGAGAAAGAAGTGTGTTACAGTTAACAAAGACTTGGAGACCTGAAGAGTGTTTTGACATCAGACATGGAGATGCAGAGTTTGGAGTTTGCCCAGCTAGTTTTCAGCCTTGTTTTGGTTCAGTATTTCTTCACTATGCTTCCTTCCCTACATTTTGAAATAGTAATGTATATCCTGTGCTATTATATGTTGGAAGTAGTATGTAATCTGTTTTTTGATTTTGATTTTATAGGGGATCAAAGTTAAGAGATTGCATGGATCTCAGAAGAAACTTTGAACTTTGGACTTTTAAACATTGTTTGTTGTTGAGGCTGCGATCGACTATGGGGACTTTTGAAGTTAGACTAAATACATTATGATATTTTCAAAACTTATGGGGGCCAGGGACTGGGATGTGGTGGTTGGAATATAAGCTTAGCTCATGGGGAGTGGCACTATTAGGATGCATGACTTTGTTGGAGTAGGTTCGGCCTTGTTGGAGGAAGTATGTCATAGCAGGTGGCAGCCTTTGAGGTTTCCTCTGCTCAAGATACTGCCCCATGTCACAGTCCACTTCCTGTTGCCTTCTGATCAAGATGTAGCCAGCACCATCTCTGTCTGCATGCTGCCATGCTCCCTGCCATGATAGTGAACTAAACCTCTGCAACTGTAAGCCACCCCTTTAATTACATGTTTTCCTTATAAGAGTTGCCGTGGTCATGGTGTCTCTTCACAGCAATAGAAACTCTAACCAAGACGACTTGACTGCATGTGTTTAAGTAGTGCAAGAAGTATAGAGAATTGGATGGAGAAAGTGCTAAGGATGGATTGAAGTAATTAGTCTATTTCGAAGTTCTGGATGAGAACAGTGATGTTGTGACAGCAGCCAGGTGGTCCTTTAATATCTTAACACAGAAGTGTGAGGGCTGATGGTAGAATCATACTGGAGACAGAGAGCAGGAAGCTGACTAGTTAGACTTGTGGTCACTCTTCAATCAAGACCCAGATGTGGGTATGGGTGATGATGGTGAGCTCTGGACCCATGAGAATTCTCAGCTAGGACAAACTACATTTCAACTGTGTATTTGTTTAAACTGTTTGTCATCACCAGCAATTCTTGATCCCTTGGCCCCGGTCAGATGCGAGCCGTGAGAGGCATCACCCTGGAACAGCTCATCTGCCAGTTCTTCACTGTGGGACTGCAGGCTCTGTAGCCAGAGGCCCGAGTTCACATCCTTTCTCTACTGTTGCTCAGTTTATCTTGCCTTGGTTTTCACACAGTGCAAAAAGGTTGATTAGACCGGAAAAGAGAGTTTGGAACTCATTAACTAGCACTTCATTATTTTGACTCTGACTCCATTGGATCCTTAGTGGGATTTAAGTCTGCAGACTATAGTCGTTAGCATACAGTATCCTTCTTTCTCATAAGTAGTTGGCAAACTATACTGTGTAGACTGGGAACCACATTGTATGGTGAACAAAGGGTCCTTCTCACAGGAAACCGTGGTTAAGGCTCTTGACTTTTTGAAGTTTGGCTTGTACTTGAAATTCAAAACTATTGGAACCACTCATGGATACAAATTTCTAGAATCAAGGGGGAAGACTGGCGATAAGCAGTGGAGTCAGGAATATGTTATTGCTATTCACATACTGATAGAAAATGCAAAGCTTATAGTGCTCTGAGTTATAAAGGTCCAGATAATAAACCTAAACTAAAGATATTTGGCAGAGCAGCAGCTGAGCTCTATAAAAGGTCAAATGACACCCCAATAGCAAAGCAGGGAAAACAGCCCAACTCCCAATATTATGCTCTTTTCTCACAGTTGCTCTAAAAAATATGTGACAATTTATGGATTTGGGGAAATTCAGGAACAAATGCTTTTGTGGGATTGTGGACGGAACTACCTATATCATAGATAAATATGCTTGATTAGCAACATCCAAGAGTTCACAGCATGAAAATATCAAGTAGGGAGAATGGGAATGTGCTCCATTCCCTCACCACTCTGCTCTGATCAGCTTCCTCCACCACACACATATGCATTTTCGTACTCTGACCTTAATCTTTCTCAGCAGTGATTCCATGTGTACAGGCTTTATGTTCTGTGGAGGCATATGAGGAAATGTTAGACACAGCCTAACCTGAGTGGATGTACTGTCTAGCCTTAAGAGAAGACGCGTGAAGTTGGGACGCTCAGTAAACATCACAAGAGAAAACAGCACAGAGATGCAAAGCACTGTATGATTAAATGTCAAATGAGAACTCTCTAGCTGTGATCCCCCAACTGCTAACTTATGGGTTTGTGCCTCTTGATATCGACATTTCCTTGTCATGCCGTGAAATAAAAAAAGTGATTATTTTATAAGTCTAAATTTATATGTGTATGTGTGTGAGCGTGTTTTAAAGAATTTCCTAAGATTATTATTATTAAGATTATTCCCAAAAGCCATTAAAAAGTTGGCTACATTATGTTGCCTGTTCTTGAATTTGGTTGTTCTTAAAACACAGAACTAAGAAAAGCACTCATGGACACAATGTCAGGGAGGAGAAACTATTACAGAGTGGTATCCTCAGGGAAATCTCCAAAGACAAGGATGACCACTGACAAGGGCCAAGAAGGACCCAAAAAAACTGAGATCTGGGGAGCTTTATCTTAAGAATAATGTGAGAAGAGCTTTGGGAATGAGATTAGGGGTCTGCTTTGACGGCAGGGAAACTCTGGAGGACTACAAGAAATCCACCCCATTCTTACAACAACATGAGTGGGTGTCTGATTCCCCTGAGTTAACCAAGTCATGACTTCCCATTGCTGCAATCAATGACCAAGCCAATATTGTCCTCCAGGTTCGGCCTTCCACATCACATGTCACTCTCATCTGGGCTTAATCTGCACATGTGACATGCAACAATGCATCTCTAGTTCTGAAACATTCCTCAGACCCTTGCCTTTAATTGCTGAGATCAGGAATGGGGAGGGAGGGCTGGTGAGGAAAAGAATGGGGAGGTTGCAGGAGAAGGAGCAGGCTTGCATAGAGTCACCAAGAACTCCTGACCAAGAGACCACATTAGTGCTGCGGACCCATGAGGGTGATATGGAAACGGAGGAGTTCAGCAGCACATGAAGGCTGGAAATTAATGTAATGAGGACAGGCAAGTGACAGAAGGCTAGGGGTTTGGGGGATAAGGTAAGAGAATGCCAAGACCTAGAGGTCACATATTTTCATGTGGGCTGGATACCCTTGCCTGCTGGATTGAGTCATGTCTTGTTATGGGTGAACAGCACATGGGTGAGGGAAAGGATCTCATATTCAATCAAGTGTTTGATGATCTTAAGTGTTCCCTTTGGCCCTCACACCCCACCCTTTGTGTGGTGGTTTCACATCCTTCCCAGATGCCTCCTTGTCTTTAGAGGAATCAAGTCTTTGTCTCCAGGGCTGAGAGATGGTAAGGCAAGAAGGAACGGACCAAGGGTGTTAGTCATCCTTCCTTAGGCTTTCTCACAGACAACTGTGAGCAGGAAATAGATTTGAGCTTATTTATGTGCTGGAGTTGAGAGCTCATGTTTTGCTTACTCAGTCAGCTTCCCACTGCCAGGAAGGTGCTAAGTTAACAGAAGTGCATAGTCCCCCACCTCCCTATCTTTCTGTCTCTATCCTTGGTATTCTCCAACTCCAGCAGGAGCTAATATTTACCTGAAGCATTAGCTGTGGGGCGGTGGGAGGTGACAGCTGGAGAAGACTTTCTTCTTCCTCTTCCACCGGTCTTCCCCTAGAGGGCTAAAATGGGAAAATTGTAATTGTAATCTCTGCTGCCTGGCTGAGACTTTCAAAGTTGCTGTGAAGAGGCAAGGGGTCTTGAGATAGCTTCTCTATTGGAAGACCATCTTTGTAGAGGTCTTGACTACACTTTGTGCAGGGAGTGGTCCTGTGTTTTTAGTGCCTTAAGTTGTTTTCATTCTTCATTTTGGATTTCCAATTAGATCATTTATCCACCCACTACCCATTCAGTCAACACATCTAGGAACAATTAGGTTTTACCTCGGAGCTCCTATATTGACATTGACCCATGAAATATCAGGATCTCCTTGAGCAGTGTGAAGTTGGAGAGGTTAACTCTCTGTGTAAGAACATTTTGATCAGTGGGAGGTCTGAGTGAATTCTGGGTACTCTGGTGGACTGCTCTAGGGTGCACTTACCTTTTCACAGTGGCTCGCTGGCTCACACACCTTCTCCAGGCTTTCCTTCCTCCTCTGCTTTCTCCTCTCCCTCACTTTTGCTTCCATGTAATGGTGTCCCTTAAGAAAAGCATCCTAGCCTTTACCCCCCACCCCCACCCTGTTGCTAACCCATAGATGCAGCAACCAGCTGACACTAGACAAATTTATATCATATTCTGAGAATTAAGAAAGGTTTGGTCTAGGGAATGCACGATCAGTTGTACTTTTTTTTTTTAAAAAAAAGATGCCTGGAGAGTTGGGAGAGCAGGCAGGCTAAAGAGGAGCAAGTTGAGCAGTGGAAAGGCCAGTGCGTAGTTTAGTCAAGAGATGTGGGATGGTCCCAATGGGAGCAGGACCTCTGGAGGTCATGAGCGTGCATATCTGAGAAGGATGCTGGTTTGAGGGCCTGGTTGCTCTCAGTGGTGCCTTGCCTCTGCATAGCAACTGGGAATTTACTGTGTGGTTCAGTAGGAACCCAATTCAAATTTGCCATGGTCTCTTTTCATCTGTTGATCATAGCAAGGCTCTTCCATTGGGGACAACTGGAGAACTTCATAGTGACCCTAGACTTACTCAAATTAGTGCCCCTGAAAAGGAAAATACCTAGGATCCCGCTCTTGCTTACAGCACAGGAATCTTTTGCCCTTACCTGTTTAATTCATTTGCTCTTAGAGTAGTATTTCATACATGGAAAGAATTACGTCTACCACTAATGAAGAGGTATTTAGCTTAATGAGAACAGACTGGATAAGGGGTTCCGAAAGTCCTGAGTTTCAATTCCAACTCGACGAGTTCCTAGATGTCTAGATTTGTCTTAGTCTCTTATTTAGTAAGGGGCTAATAACATCATCTTACTGGAGATCTCCTGAGAATCCAATCATGTTAGTGTAGAAAGAGCCCGATTCACGCTCTTCTGCTCTTTTCCTGCACCCATAATTAATCAAACTGTCAAAAGGGGAAGTCCAATGGCAGCTGACTGAAGTGTTCTCAATCTTGGCCCTTGTTTAGCCGACTGCCTTTGAGGCTTAAGCCTGTGTATTCTAGAATTTATGCCATTAAGTAACTGTGCAAAAACATTCCCGTGGAGTCATTCAGGAGTCTGGAATTGAGCCCGTCACTTTGAGAGACTTAGAGCAACACCCACCTGGGCATGCTATGACGGTATCTCTATGACATAGTTTGAGATAGTGTTGTTCAGACTGTTGTATAAATGGAAGGTTCTAATACTTCAGGCAACTCTGTCTTCCCATCTTTCAGTCAGACTGTAGGATAGTTTCTTTTGATGCTGTCTTCACTTATTCAAATACAAGTAACACCAGCTCTTGCAGAACAAGCATTGGTCTCTGAGGGTAGCTTACATGAACTACTAGACCTATCTATCTTAGTTGGGGTTTCTATTACTGTGAAGAGACACCATGGCCATGGCAACTCCTATAAAGGAAAACATTAAATTTGAGGTTGCTTACAGTTTCCGAGGTTTAATCCATTATCATCATGGGGCATGGCAGCATATAGGCAGGGATGGTGCTGGAGAGAGAGCTGAGAGTTCTACAAGTTGATCTGCAAGCAACAGAAGGAGTCAGCCACACTGGGTGTGGCTTGCGCATACAGGAGACCTCAAAGCCCATTTTCACAGTGACACACTTCCTCCAACAAGGCCACACCTCCTAATAGTGCCACATCCTATGGGCCAAGCATTCAAATACATGAGTCCATGGGGGCCATAAACATTCAAACCACCATACCATCTTATATTTAATTTTGTTTTGAAAGTACAAAATTTTTTAGTTTATTGTAGATGATATAGAAAAGCATGTAGAAGAAAATTAAAATGGCCCATAAATCGTTAACATTGGGAAATATTCTTCTAGGTTCCTCTCCCTCTGTCTACGCATATACACACTCACAAACATACAACCAACAAGTAGTTCATTATCCAAAGTGGGGGATATGATGAGCACATCTTGTTATGTAACTCCCTTCACAGGTTACTAATGCATAGTGAGTAGTGTCCTTTGTCATTAAGTATTATTTGGCCATAATACTTTCCATAATTGTAAACATTCTGTTGTGTGACTGTTACAGTCTGTTAGCCAGTTCTTTATTGTCATTTGCTTAGTACAACAGTAAAAATAAATCCTGTCTTTTTTTTTAAATGTTCAAAGATCAGTCCAATGACCACTTTATAAAAACATCTTCTTGAGCAAGTCTGGAGATCTTATGAGGACAGATTCTCAAAGCTGAAAATTTGGAAGCTCAGGCTGTATACGTATTTATGACTCCTGAGATATACTCACTGATCTTCCTCAGATATGTGTGTAGTAATTCTATTTCCACTAGCAGTAGCTAGAGTTGTCTTTTCAATTCTGGGACCTCCAATTAGTTTCTTCAGAATTTCTTCTTATCATAATTATCTTTCAAATATTTAATATGGAAAGATGGGACACGTATGTATTTACTACCAAGATTAGGTAGATAGTATTTTTAATTCTTGCTTTATCTCTTTCCCATCTTAAAGGAATAAAACATTATAAATGCATATATATCTAGTTCTCTGAAAAGGCTCTTTTCTTACTATGTGGATTTTAGTAGTTTTGCTGCACATATATGTATTATTAATATATATGTGTGTGTGTGTGTGTGTGTGTGTGTGAGTTTCCTTGTGAGTTTTAAGTAAATGATACATGGGATGTGTCTTTTTGGTGCAAAGTGAACATTTACTTTAAATATTTGCTGTCAGCATTGCATGCATATCTGCATGATACACCGCTTGTCCTAACTTATTCCATTTCCTCCAATACTGGTGACACTGACTTCCTCTTTCTGTAGCTACAGATCATGTTAAAAGGATTGGCCTTGTCTACATGTCCTTGAGCACAGTGTGGGATTTTTCTCTACAGGAGGTACTAACAGCAGAAGTGCTGAGTTTGGGAATGCGCATTTTCAGCTTTGGTGTCACATTGCTTTTTAGAGTGAGTGGCTGCCATTGTATTCCGCCAAATTCAGAGCTCTAGTTCCCACATATCGTCAACGACTGAGATGATTATCATTATTAAAATGTGCCAACTTGATGGGAGTGAAGTGGAATTCAATTATTATATTAATTGAACTTTGTTTACTGATAGAATTGAGCAATTAATAGAAATTAATTGGCCGTATGAATTTCGTCTAATGTGAATTAAGGATTCATATTCGTTGCTTATGTATTTCTAGAAGGTGATTTGTGTTTTTCTTATGATTTGTGAGAATTACGTATGTTCTAGACATGACTTGTAGGTGGTACTTTCTCTCCCCCACATTTGTCTTTCCACTCTGTCAATGGTGCTTTTTGTCGTACAAAGCTGTTTATTTTAGTGCTTAAGATTTATCTGCTTTTGCCATTATGAGTTTTGCTTATTGTGTCTCATTTAAAAATTCCTTCTCCACGCTGACATTAAAAAGAAGTCATTTGCATTTTTAAAAAAGTTTTCATGGTTTTACTTCTCACATTTGCCTCTTTTGTCTGGAATTATTTTTGGGTACAGTGTGAGGTAGGCTCTACTTTGACTCTCTCAAGCCCACCCTTTACCTAGTCCTTTGACCAATATTATTTAGTGATGAGGTCATTCTTTCCCACCATTTCTGGGCATCTTATTTAGCCTATACAGGTCTGCATATCCCCTCTACTTATGTCTTACTAATTGAATTTTTATAAAAAATATGGATTTGATATGTTTAGAATAAATTCTCTCTATATCCCTGCCGAATAGTCTTGGTGACTGGAACTTTGGTCATTGCTTGGCTTTTAGAATCTTCTTGTCACTCTTTGGTTTGATTGGAATTGAGCGGCCTTATTGGCTAATTTGGGGGAGGACCGTCATGTTTTAGCACTTAGGTTCTCCATCTCTGAATATGATGCAGTTCTTAGCTTAGAGCTTCTGCCAATCCCTTAAATTATCCCCTCCTACTTCACTCACAAATTTTAGTAGATTTGCTTTTAGGTGCCATATGGTTTTGTAGCTTCTACATGGCATTTGTTTGTTTGTTTATTTGTTTGAGACAGGGTCTTACTATGTAGCTCTGGCTGTCCTAAAACTCACTATATAGACTAGGCTGTCTTAAGACTCATGGAAATTCACCTGCCTCTGCCTCCTGGATGCTGGGATTAAAGGTGCGCACCACTACCACCAACCTGGCAAGAATCTGCATGACATCTTTTAATAAGTGTAAGTGTATTTTCTGATTATTTGTTTGAGATGTATTAGAATTTGTATTTTTGTACATTGGTATTCAGCATCCTTTTAGAGCTTTCTTATTACTTGGAATGGCTTTTTAAACATGTGTGTGTTTGTGTGTGTGTGTGTGTGTGTGTGTGAGAGAGAGAGAGAGAGA
>LOEQ01001795.1:364829-379128 GCA_001685075.1 Bramus lutescens
TTTGGAAGAGCAGGCAGTGCTCTTAACCGCTGAGCCATCTCTCCAGCCCCTTGATGTAGTTTGTAAGAGGCTCCTGGAGCACTGGGGTCATAACAGAGGTGTAGAAACTGAGTGTTCGTTTGTTCTGAGATTTATGCCACCAAGGAGAAGACTTGGAGAATGTCCAGGACTGATTTTGTCTGGGCCATCCTATTTTCTACAGAATGGCTGGTTGAACGACTCTATGAAGCTGTGTAGTCATGCAAGGCTAGTTTGCAGTTAAAGTGACAGACGCTTCATCTTTCTTCTTTTGCCCGCAGATGGGGGAAGGCTCAGCGTCTACTGCTTGGTCCTCATTGACTCCTGGGTAGTTGCAAGCTCTTCCTTCCCAACCCCTTGATGGGTTATTCTCATCTAGCTACAGGTTTCACGCCATACTTGTTTCTTCAGCTTGTCTTTTATAAGAAGGCTCTCTCAGATCTTCAGACTTGGCCTCAAGTGCCTTTTCCCGCTGAGCCATCTCACCAGTCCAGGCGCCATTTCTTAATGCTGTTGCAGTGGGGGATTAAGTTTCAGCTTCAAATTTGGAGGGCACAGAGACATTCAGGTATAGTGGTGTGGTGAGGACTCTGGCATGTGGTGGGATTGGGTGTCAATTCTAACTTTCTTTGTGACTTTAGAGGCTTGATTTCACTGATCCTGATTCGTCCCATATAAGATATATGCTAGCTCATGGGCTCCTTGTGTGGATCGGGCAAGGTGATGCATATACAGAGCTTCTGTCTCCCCCAAACATTGGCTATTAATACTTATTGGTTTAACATAGTTAAAAAAATTACCTAATTCTCTTCTTGAGAAGAATTTCCTTTGAGAAAAAATTTTATTATGGTATCTCATGTCTGTAATTCCAGCGCTGAAGAGGCTGAGACAGGGGATTTACTGTCTAGCCTGGACCATGGAGTGAGATTCTGTCTCCAAGACTAAACCATAGAGAAGATTCTTAAATTGAAGAAAGTTATATCCGAACTCTTTGTATCACCTGGCTTGCTCCCTGGACAAATAAAGGATCTGAAAACTTTATTGTGTGACTGTAATTCCCCATTTGGGAGTACAGAATTACCTTTTAGCTTTGTCTGTAATGCCTGGTTGTGTCCCTGCAAATATAATACTAGTTTCACCTGCAGTGGCGTGACCCTGAGTTTGCTAAGTGTCTTTATAAGTATAACAATCTTGACATCATTCTGTGAGCTGAATCTTTTATCCCCCATCACTGGTACTGTCTTCATCTTGTGTGTGCAAGTGTGCATGTTCATGTAGGTCTCTCTGTGTGTGTGTGTGTGTGTGTGTGTGATTGTACATGCACATGTGTATGTTTGAAGGATTGTTTCTTTTCTTTTAACACAAAAAACTATGAAGTTTCAAAGCAGGTGGGGTGTGGGTTAACACCATTCTAAATGGCAGGCCTGCTGTTCGTGGGGAGGTAGAGTGGACTGAAAGTTTAAAAATAACCTGAACATTATAGACTCCTGTGAATTCTACAGCCCAGAGCACTGTGAGTCTGTGGGTGTTTTACCTGCTGGAGTGCAGGCAGGAAAACAAGTTGAGAGGCAGGAGGATTTAAATTTGCCGAATCCTTTCATGGCATGCGTTGGCAGTAGAAATAAGTGTTCATGAAGAAGTTGAAGCCACTCTTAAGGTTCAGGTTCGATAGTCCTTGGAGGTGGGGCTAGTGCTATCTCTTGATTCTCTGAAAGTACAGTTCTGGGTCACACTAGGGTCTATTGTGCAGCAGACCCTGGCTCTCTGCTACTGAACTCAGTCCCCTTTCCCTCCCTGAAGTCACTCCTTCACTGACCCCCTCCGGAATTTGGCCAGTAGCTTTTCCAGGATTATGGGATCAGCCCACAGAAAGTTTAGAAGCTAGTGCATTTCAGATAAATTTGGCCATCTGTTGATAGACAAATCAGTACATACAAAACCATATTCAGCAGGTGTCGGTGTGAGCAACAGCCTGCCTCTTGGGGCTTGAAGACTTTTGAGGAGTTGGAACAGGTTTGGAACCAGGACTCAGGTTGTCAGGACAAGTGTAGCTCTGTGAGACTGCAGTGCAACAAGTGTAAACGAAACTGAAGATGTGGGAGTGCTCTTGAGGGCTGGCTGCCACACTTGGTTTCTCCGGGAGTCCCTGGGATTGAGGGGCCTTTGTGCACGCGTGTTCATAAACAGAACTGGAGCTGAGCAGTACATCTCCTAGCCATGTCATGGGCTGCAATGACTTGGTTCTAAGGACTGTCAGCCCCACCTAGAGAGGTCGGATGTGTTTTCTACCCTTGGAATTATAGACCCAGAATGAGGTAAAGTGACTCGCTCCAATCTCTGTTGACATCAGTTAGGGACCTTGCAGGGTTAAGACGATGGGCTTTAGAGTTAAGTCAACCTGGGGCTGGCTTTCTATGTCACTAACCACCTGTCTGACTTTAAGGAAAATTATTTGATCTTTTTTAGGTCTAGCTTTTCTTACCTATAAAATGGTGATTATAATAGTACATACCCCATGGGATTATTCTGAGAAATAAGGAAAGAAAAAGCAGTGCCTTCAACTTAATAGCTTTTAATATTTATTACAATTATTATGAACCTTTGTGTTGTAATTATTCATTACTTTCAAATTGCATGTATGTTAGTGGATATTAATTATGTAATTGATATGTTTCATTATGACATTTCCTTTCTGTTTTATCTTTGTGTGTGTGTGTTCCACAACACATATGTGGGGGTCAGAGGACAACCCCCAAGAGTCAGTTCTCTCTTTTGGCTATGTGGGTCTCAGCGATCAAACTCAGGTCATTCAGCTTGGTGATGCTGAGCCCCTTCTCGAGCCCCCAGTCTCACTACAGAGTTATGATTGGCCTTGCATTACTTCCCTAGCCTCTTAAGTGCTGAGATTATACTTTTGTTACATCATACCCAGGTTTCATTATGACATTTCAAATATTAATTTTTGCTTCTTTGATGTGTGCCCATGTTTTCTGTTTTTTTTCTTTTTTTTTACAGCCCTGAAATTTGCCATATGAATTTGTGATTTATTGGGGGAATAAAGGGAAACAGCATACCAGGAGTTTGGGATTATTGTATTAATCATTGACTATACATGGCAAATTATTTAGAATAATGTGACTGAGGACAGAGCAGTTGTGTTAAACAAACAAACAAACCTAGTCTTTTAGAGAGAGTGTGGTATTGTGAGTATGTCTATGTCCAAGGAACTGGATTGCTAAGGGTCTTGGAATGGAATATTTCAGAAATTCTTGTTTGATTGGTAATTAGTTTTCCACATTTCCCAATTTAATTAATCAATTAGCTAATTTTCTCAGCATTTGGCATTGAGTCAAGGGTCTCCCACATGCTAGGCAAGTGCTCTCCCACTCAGCCACACTCCCAGTCCTGTTTCCTTATTCTTTCGCGTGTCTGAAGAAAACTTGTCATGCTTTTCATTTGCAAGGGCTGAATTAATCCTGCCTGAAAACTCCCAATAACTTAAAAGAATCATGTACATGTCTGTACACCTGAGTGGCAGATCAAATCGGAGCTGAATCTAGGGTGGGTAGGATTTTTCTGTTTGTTTGATTTTTGCATCCAGGGGCAGTTATGCCTTTTGTCATGTAATTCTTTATTCAGGAAAGAGACATGATGATGATGTTTGTCTTTTTTTTGTAGAGATAAGAAATAGAACCAATTAAGACAGTCTTCTTTTTTTTCCATTTTTGAGCCTAACTTTTATTCTGTTTTTCATTTTCTGTAAATATTCTTTATATGAGGATCTCTAGATCTTCTTTAACAACCCATTCCCCAAATATTAGTTCAGCCCTGCTCTGGGCCATGAGTTCTCTAATTTTTATGACAGATTAAATAAAAAAAGGATGAAGCTGCCATGGTGCTGAGATCCCGAGTCAGAACTGTCTGACCTCTTTCAAGAGAGATAAGCACCTCTTCTTATTATAAAAGATGAGGTGATCTCTACACTAGAAGTAGAGACTCAAAGCTAGATCCAGAATATGTAGGAAGGGCTGCTCTTGAGACGGGTCCAATGCCTGATGGCTAACTCACCAGGCACTCATCTTTTTTGGTTTCCCAAAAGGAGTTGGAAAAAGTCCATTTATTCATTTGAGCAGTTATTTTGTAAAGGTTTGCTACGAAGCTAATACAATGCAGATACCCTAAGTAAAAATACAAAGTTGCCAATGTGCAGGAAACTGGGGGAGCATGGAGTTGGAGGGTCCGTGAGAGGCACATGGAAACTGGCTGATGATGAGCTGAGGGGCATTCTAGATCAGCCTCCAACAGGTGCTGAATGAGCAGAGGCATCGGTGGGAGCCACGTTTGCTGTAACCGTCGATGGGATGGAACATGATGCGCTAGGCACTGGTGTGGAAGAGATCCAGGTTTTCTGGAATTGGTGGGCTAAAGAGTTTGGTCATTGTCTAGGCAATGGGGAGTCACTAAAGTTAAATGATTGACAGGGACAATGACATCCCAGAGAGAAAAACTATAATTTCAGGAAGACGAACGTGGCTTGAATTCATATTGAGCTTGGGATGATCGGTAAATTTGCATCATTTCATTGGAAGTTGGAGGTGGAAGAGGAGAATTGGAGATGGAGATGAGTGTACAAGGCAAGGGTCGGAGCTCAGAGGGAATGACACAGGGGAGGGAAGATGAAGAGCCCGAAGACTCACTGAGCGTTCAGCACAGGAAAGTGAGAGCAATGAAAAGAGTCAGAGATGGGAAGAGTGAGAAACTGGGAGATCTGGTAACTGGGGTGTGAAGAGGAGGGGTGGTTCTCGGGGAATAGGAGGAAACCCATTGTGCCAAATGATACAGATAGGTGAGGGGAAAGGAGGCTTAAATTTGGACTGTCCTCGGTCATTGGAGAAACATAGTGCAGTTTTGGGAGCAGGGCAGAGACACAGCCGGCAAATGTCCTTCCCAGGTGTATGTACACTTCAAGACTAGCCTTGAGTCCGTATCACATGGGGGTGCCTTATTCATGCTGATTATTTTATATCAAGTGGGTGTAACCAGCTGCTCAGTGTAGGAGAGAGTGGGAGAGAGAGGGTGTGGTGATGGACAGGCGGTGGCTTAATCTGCTGTTGATTCCCACTAAGAGGGCACTGAGAGAGGCAGGATTGGTGAGTACTGGAAACTGGCTCTTCTCTCTGGGCCTTGGGATTCTCCCAAGGCCGTGCTTCAGCTGTGAGCTGCTTTCTCTGCTTTGGGAGCCTAGTCTTCATGAGAATCCTGCAGGCAGGGAAGCTAGAGAAGAGTGGCAGGGGCAGCGTCCACTCTGAACCCTTCTTTCCAAGGCAGTCCCTTCCTTACTTGTTCTAGTCTGAGGCCTGACACACAGACAGTGCTCAGTCTATATTTGTTGAATGGATGAATCAATCCAAGCCCAAGCAGCCTAAGCGAGCTTTGCGGAATGTGGGCTGCATTATGTTTCCTGAGTCAAGAGACCACGTGGGGGTGGGTGAATGGGCTGCTTTCGGTAGTTGTTCCTACTCCTGGCTCACCCTCATTAGTAGGGGTAGGAACTCTGCTGAGTCTCCTGCTTAACTTGACCTTGGCAGAGAAGTACAAGTGGACTCCTAGGTCGGGAGGTGGGCAGTGATGGAGAAGAGATCATTTCTTTCCCAAGGCTCTGAGCCTCCCCCTCGGACTTTCCCAGTGAAAGTCAATATCTAGTAGGTTCAACATATTTACTTTTTTGTTTTGTTTTGTTCATACTGAAAAGTGATCTCATTTGATGGCAAAGAATGGATTGAAGAAGTAAGGCCACACCTCTGCGATTCCAGACACAGGACATGCAAATAGAACTCAGACTGTTTAGCCAAACCCATGCATCTTGTGTGTGGTCTCCGTCATGCTACAGGCTGTCCTTACAGGTCAACAGTGCTGGGATTGCGTGGATTTTCTTTTTCTGGTTGCCTCCAGCTGGAAGGGCTGTCTCCTTCTCAGCTCTTTCCTAGGGCTCTCTTACTCCATGTCCTGCTTCTAGGAGAGAGCCTTTCAGGAATTAGCCTCCTCGGTTTCTCCTTTAAATTCTATGTTCTTAGAGGTTTTGACTATGTCTAATTTATCTTTGAGCACCAGACGTCCAAGAAAAATGCCCATCACATGAAAAGAGCTTCAAGAATATTTCGTAAGTGGGTTATGAATTTGCAAACAAAACACCAAGCTCTCTCAGGTACCACAGCCTGCTGACCATTAAGCCAAGGGCCATTGTACATGCTACATAAATGCTCTGCCACTGAGCCGCATCCCTGGTCTTGTCTTTTTGACATATGTCTTGCTATGTATCCCAAATTGACCTCAAAGTGGAAATTCTCCTGCCTCAGCTTTCCTGAGTGCTGGTATGTATATGCTACCATGCTTAACTTCATTCCTTGTTTTGACCATATCTTAGGGACTTGTGTGTCTCTGCTCCTCCATCTACCCACAGTTCCCAAGTCAAAGCCATCCAATGACTGTATTTTGTCCTTTCTGAAACAGAGAGCCACCAGTTACAAGACGCTTGCTGTGTGTGGCCACGGCCATAGCACCATGGATGAAACTCAGGGGAAGCACTTACCCAGCACTTACTGTGTGCCAGGTGCTGCTCCAAGAACTGTATCCATATCAACCAGCAATCTTTCATAACAGTCCGTGGTGTAGTGGGGGATATATTCTTACTCAATCCTCTGGAAGACTCTCAAAGTGAAGGTCATGTCTTACTTCTGCAAGACTAAGATCATGTCTACAACCTGACCCTTAAGCAAGGGAGATATTATTTGACATATACTACCTTAATAGTGGTAGCTACCATAAGGAATCTGAGGCTTATAATCAGGAGATCTGACTGCCATTTCCCAGTTCTGAGCCATTGGAAAAGTTCTTTATGCTCTGGGCCTCAGAGAACAAAAATAATATGTCTCACATCCCTGCCGCAAAGAAGTAATGAGATACCCTTAGCACGGTTGTTACCGAAGAGATGTTGAGTTGCCATCAAAGGCTGGGGTCAAAAATTCCTTTGGGCAAATTTTCAGCTGGTTGATGGATTGATAGGTCTTGGTGTTCTGAGGTTTCTCAAGCCAACGTTTGGGAGGTGCTGCTTCCAGGGCTGGACATTATTATATAAGGGTGCAATGGTACATTTTTCACCCGAGCAAGGCTGTGTGGTGCTGGGAATGCCAGCAGCCTCCTGAGATGTCTGCATTGCCATCCTGCTCTCTGCTCTGCTATGCATTTGCACATGGTTTCCTGCCAACGTTTTCTTAAGAACCCACTCCCAAATCCTTTCTGCATTATGTTCCTTAGAGCACTGTTTTGCATAAGAGTCTATTTCTTGGAAAAGCTCAATAAGGGGAAAATGGAACAAAGGGGGCTCTGATAGTTTAAGCCTAAGCTATCTGAGCGTAATTGGCAAGGCAAGGCAGAGGAAAGCTCAGGGATGGAAGGCGGGGTACATGCCTTTAGCCAAGGCCCAGGTTTTCAGCTTCCTTGGTGACGGGCTTAGATCTTATATGAAGACGGCCCAAAGCCTGTGGAGTCTGGAAAGGTCTTTATGAATGAGTGGAAGAGATTCTCTACTCTTGCCACTCATGTGTGCCTTAGCATGAACTCCCATGTCCTGCCTGGCCTGGGGACACTGTGGTGGTCTCACTTCCTTCCTTTTATAATGAGACCGACAGAACACCCTATTAATCGTCCTCCATCTTCTCTGACCACAGAAGTAGCAGGGATAAAGGATAAAGGTTTTGAAATTTAACAATCTTCATATGTTTAAAAATCTGGGGAACTTTTTTACCTGCTCCCTCTGCTTCTGTTGAATTCTGCATCTGCAGATCACAGCTTGCAGGGAAACATGCAGAACATTTGGCTGTTTCATCTTGAATCGCCATCCTCCACCATCCATCTGTCTGTCTGTCTGTCTGTCCGTGTGTGTGTGTGTGTGTGTGTGTGTGTGTGTGTGTGTATTGGTAACTTTTTGCCCAATGTGTGGGCCAGAACTTCTTGGAAACTGTGAGATGAACTGCTTTACTTTGTGAAATCAGGGGTTTGGATCTCAGTAAAGTCCCACAGGGGAGTGACATAGGGCTGGTGACCAGAGGTCAATTGTTAAGGATGTCTGGACTCTTAACCTAGTGCCTGGAGGTGCAGGTCTGCTCAGTACTTGTGTTCAGAGTGTTGTCTCACAAGTGACCAGTAGATGGTGCTCTGACAACAGGAAAATAAAGACTTGTCTTTCTGAGGCTGAGAAAGGGGTTTTCAGTGGTTTTAAAACTGGTTTCTAGAGTTGCTGATAAGTTGCCGATTTTCCACACCTCCATTTGTGGGTCGTCAAGAGAACAGTAGAACTATGGGAAAACATACTTAGCAGATTTCCTCACAAGGGTCATGATGGCAATGACCAGATCATTCTTGATGGTTCCCTTTAGCATAGTGCCCAGAGCATTTAGACATGGATCGGATTCATCTTCAGGAGAGGAGGCAGAACATTTCCATAGGTTTAGCATCACTGTTTCTTCTCTTGATGGTGCGCAGTTTGCAATTCTGCAGCATGGTTATTAGACACTGAAAATCAGATCTATCAGACGTTTACTCTCTGCCTCTTATAGGGACTGAACCAATATGTTCATGTTTCTGAAGCTCTGCTGTTTTGTGGGTTAAATCAGCACCCTAACGTATGTTCTCCTAGGCTGACCTGAGAGGTGATGGCCATCTGTAGGGCTTATGTAAATTGATAACTATATTAATCACTTATGTGATTTGATCTTTAAAACTGTTTCCACCCAGCCAGTTTCAAAGTAGAGGAGTATAGACTATGAAACCAGTACAGAAACCCGTAGATCTCAAAAGCGACATCCAGGTAGGAGATGAAGAGGGAGGAATGTGTCTTCCTCCATCTTTGCTGTTCTTAAACCAAGCCACCTTCCATGCCATGATGCTATAGATGCCATGATATTTTTCCCTAGACTGCTTCTCCAAGGATTCCCATGAACTCCCCTACAGAGTCATTTCTAGTCCCATGGGAACTCTCCCCAGCATTTATAAAGCCCTTAGGAGTGCAGGAAAGCTGGGTTCAACCCCACTAAGGTCCCATAACTGCCATGTCTATTGTCTTGCATATTCCGGGCCTCTAAAGAATTGCAGCAGTCACAAGGAACTCAGGCTATGGTAGGAAAAGGAAAGAGAATCAGTACTAGGTCTCTGATGGGTGGGTAAAGAGATGAGTCGGGGTCCTTAATCTTCCTCTGAAGCACTGTTGTAGATTAAAGGCTAGTATGCCACTTAACAAATAGAAACAAAGGAAGACATGGCCAGGAAGGAAGGAAAGGTGTGATGTCTTCACACGAAAGTGAGCTTTTAGAGCAGAGGCAGCAAAGCTACACAATCTTATTTAAGTTCTGAAAGATGCATCATTTATGTCATCATCCATATGGCTCATTATTGAATCCCCAATGTCTAAAATAGTGTCTGTTGTGGGGACTGCATGTGAAAATATTTGTTAAATGAATGATTGGTAGGGCTTCTGTGCTACAGATTATGGGTCTCCTGGGAAGCAGCTGCTTTAGTCCCATGAAGTTTACAGAGTCCTGAGAGAGCTGCTTGTGACTAGTTCTAGGTGACTGTCCAGTCTTCATGGACTTCACTCCTGCCTCCTATTAAGCTGGTCAGTACAGTGAGATCACAGTAACAGGCAGAGATGACACACCTCCAATAGTAATTTGGCTTGAAATGGGCTCCCCTGAATCCCAGTGTCAACATGCTGTTCCTAAGGGTAGTGGTACCCACAAGAAGAGACTGTGTTGAGACCATTTCTTTGGACTTCTTGTACACAGATCCCTTCTCATCACACACACACACACACACACACACACACACACACTTGTAACACTCAACACTCTCATACAATAAGCATGTGTCAGTGCTCACGTGGCCTTGCCCACACAGACACATAGGAGTAGGGAATACACGTGCCTCACACTCAGATGCCACCTCCCCTCTCGCTAATTAATTTCACACAGGGACCCTGCCTTTCAGTTCTGTGACACCACAGTCGCCCAACACCTGGGCCTTGCCCAGCCTTTGCTCCGTCCTCAGCCACTCGCTGCCCTCGTCTCTTCCATTGCTCATGTAGGGAGAACGTGGACAACTATGTGTCGAAGCCAAAGGTGGGGATGAACCTAGCAAAGTGTGCTCCAGCTAGTGTGGACAATAGGAGGGGACAGGGATAGACTGCCCATGGGGTCTTGGGTGGATAAGGACAAGGTCGCTAGACACAGCTTCTTTTTCCAGGGTTGGAAGCTTGTTTTTCCTACCTCTGCAGCTCAGACACTCGTTTTGTTTTTCCCTTCTGAATGAAGTAGATTGGAGAAAGTCGGTGGACCTTATTTGAAAGTGAAATGTGGTGGTGGGTTGGAGGACCCTTCTGTTAAGATTTTTGAGAATTTTGAGGGAAGTTTTGTTCAGGCTCACCGTCTAGGGACTGGAATATCTGGGCCACCTACCACGAAGTAAGGCACAGGGTTCTGCCAGAGTCCAGCCTTCTAGGTGGCCTTTTAAGATCAGATAGGGCAGAAGATCCCAGAGAAGCAGATGCCACAGGGGTCTGAGCCTACAGAATGTTAAGTGCTGGTTTAAGAAAAGAGTGCCTTCTTTGCCCTTGGGAATCCCTGCTGGTGGTAGTGGAGCCTAGAGTGACTATAAGATCCTGGCGAGGGGTATACAAGGTTCCTACTCTCCACTAGAGCTGCAGCGAGCAGAACATTATGCAGGACATTGAAAGAGGCACAGCACTCGGTACCCTTCTGTGCCAGTACCAAGGAGAACATTCCAGGACAGGTCCTTGATCTGTTGCAGAGATTCCGCAGGCACCACCAGCTGCAGCCTGCATCTCTTCTGCATCATTTGAGGGAAAGGCGGTTCATCCTTGGACCCTTGCCTTGGTAGCCTCTGGTCAAATGAATCTGTAAGCCAAACCAGCCTCACTACGCTGGACTCTCAGAGCCCCTCCCCCGCGTCCCTGCGTCCCTCTCGGATTCTTGGCCACCTTGCTGCGCTGCTGCGCTGTTGTGCCACGCTCCACACAGGCCTTTAAGCATCATCTCTGATCCCTCTAGCCAGGCGGGCCGGGAGGAGGAGGGTGAGTTGGTCTTTGGTGAGGAAGTTCGGTTCATGGATAAGTCCCATGCCCTGCCAGCGCTAGCTAGGCTGACTGCAACCTGTTCCTCGCTGTGAGTGCTCGCCCGCCCGCTCGCCCGCCTGCTCGCTCGCTCGCTCGCGCTCCCGCCCTCTTCCAGGCGCAGCCGCGGATCGCTGTTGCTTGCTGATCCTGGGAGGCGGCGGCGGTGAGCGCTCTGGGCGGATGCTGGCACTTGGGCTTCGCTGCTCTCTGGTTGCTGCTCAACTTCTACCCCAAACGCAGGAGCTGTGAAGTCATTTGCCCCTCTCCGGCTGGATCGATTTCTTATCTTCATTTCTCGGGCGTTGCGGTTTACGCAGGAACCTCAGTACCGCTCTTCCCCCTCCCTNCTTCGGATGCGTCTCTGCTGGCGATTTAAAGAGCCAAGTCTTTGACTGTGGAATTTCTTAGATGGACTCGCAGGGGCTGGCGTTTTAAAGCATGTCAACGTAGCTGGCCCTAGGCTTTTTTTCTTTTCGTTTTTCTTTCAAAGTTCTTTTGTTTTCATTTCCTTCTTCCTCTCTACCCCTCACCCCAGCCAATAAATCAGCAAACTGTTACCTAGCAGGGCTGGTGCCTGCCTTTCTCTGAACCAGGTGGTACCCGTGTGCCAGAAGAGGAGCTATGTTTGAGGAACAGCCTACTCCACCCCTCTCCGGTCCCTGAATACCACCCCACGCTGGCATTTTGGGGAAAATATTGCCTCAAGAAGCTGAGCACCCCAAGCCCTACCCCCCTTTTTTTTCTTGTGGAATGGAGCTTCTCAGAGGTTGCCTTTAGATTCAACAGTTCAGAGCAGGGCTGAAGAGCTTGCAGGGGTCCCCGGAGGCG
Source organism: Bramus lutescens (assembly GCA_001685075.1). Classification (NCBI taxonomy): domain Eukaryota; kingdom Metazoa; phylum Chordata; class Mammalia; order Rodentia; family Cricetidae; genus Bramus; species Bramus lutescens. Next base: position 376,861 of record LOEQ01001795.1, read on the forward strand.
GTAGTCCCTGCGCCTGTGTGGATAAGGCTCTGAGTCTGGCTGTGTCTTTTCTGCCTCTTGTTGTGTGCGGGTGTTCGGCGATCACCTTTGTGTGTCTTCTGTCTGTTTAAACTTCAGGATGGCTCGCTTCGGGGAGGCGGTGGTCGTTGGCAGGCCGGGCTCAGGCGATGGAGACTCAGACCAGAGCAGGAACCGGCAAGGAACCCCTGTACCGGNCCGCCTACAAGCAGTCGAAAGCGCAGAGGGCGCGGACTATGGCTTTGTACAACCCCATTCCTGTCCGGCAGAACTGTTTCACGGTCAACAGATCCCTATTCATCTTCGGAGAAGATAACATTGTCAGGAAATACGCCAAGAAGCTCATCGATTGGCCATATCCTTTCTTGACCACCATGGCTTCCCTCTCCCCCTTTGCATTCCATCGGGCGAGGGGGGAACACCTAGCATGGAATTTATTCCCCACCCATTCCTGGTGCCCAAATTTGCCCCTTTGCTGAAGTGCACCCTTCCTCGTTGCATCCAAGGGGCAAGCGTGGTACCCTGGAGACCTGTTTGGGCACTAGTGTTTTACAAGGTAAGACTTTTGGTTTTTGGCTTATTCTCCGTGTGGAAATCTCTAGCGTACCTAGGTGCTTGGTGTTGAGGTGTCTGCCCCTTTCTGGGTTTGGCTTTGTCTGCTTCTCGGCCACCTCCAAAGCCCCAATCATTTCAGAAGCTGCAGTCCATGTGGATTGACTTACCTCTAATCTCAAGGTTTTCTTTCCTAATCATTTCCCTCTTTTCCTCCACTTCTGAGGGTCAGTCCCTCAGCCCCCATTCCTACCAGCTGGGAAGACACTGGCACTATCTGCCCAGCAGAGAAGTTGAGGCTCTGGGAGGGGATTTATCAGCCCACAAGCTTCAAAGAGCACGAGTCGAACCCATGGATACAAGTAGACGAATGCATACTTACAAAACAGGTCTTGGACTGGGGACTCAGCTAACTCTGGAGACTAAGTTTAAGTTCAGCTGAAAGTGAGTGCCTGTCAGGTGAGATGATCATGTCATCACAGCCCATTATAGCTCAAAGTTGGCATTCTCTTCTCAGGCAAGGAGGTGTACTTACCTTTCCTTGACTCTGGGTTGCTACTCTTGCTTCTTATTGTTTGACACACCCGGTTGCTCTGCCAGTACCCTGAACCAGGCAGATCTACTGGGCCTGAATTCATCAGCTGAGGGTCAGGGGTGTGCAAACAAGCTACCCCTAAAGCCAAGGGTACTGCTCTTCACAAAGAGCAGGTGGGTCATCTCCAGTGGTGGTGGATTCCGGGGAACAGGCCATGGAAGGGGCTGCTTTGCAGGCTTCACCAAGTGCACTAAATGCAGGCTGCTGATTAGGCACCTTACTGCCTGCTCTGCACTATGAATTTGCATGCCTGACAAGGCCATTAGGAGTTGAGGGTGGTAGGGTGTTTCAGGGGATTCTAGGAGGCAAGCCAGTGATTGGTGGTTGAATGTGGGGGTTGGCTTGGGGACAGGGACTTTGGTGCATGTGGAGGTAGAATTCTTGGGAAGAATGCACCTGCAAAAGAGGCTCCTCCTCTTTCCCCCATGCTCCAACACTCCTTTCAGGTGTACAGCAGTAAAACAGCTGAAGGAAGCTGTGAGGTGGTCTCAAGTATTAGCCTGTAAGGCAGCTTGCTTCCTTCCCCCAGGGCCTAGATGGATCTCTGACCACCCCCCACCACAGTTTTTGGCCTTTTTTTTTTTCTTCTTCTTCTTCTTCTTCTTCCCAGTTTCCTGCTTCAGCAGCTTCGGGATTGGCTGGTGCATGGTGCTTCTAGGCAGCACCTCATTAGAAATGAAGAAGCATCGCTAAGCTAAGCAGTGATGCTTCCTGCTGTTCACATCCTCCCACAGTCACCCCCCTGACTGGGTTTCTCCCTTTCTCCTCCTGGTTCTCCAGTTCTCACCTCCCCCTTCCACCCCCACAGAATGATCTGGGCCATAGAGTGCTTGGGTTGAACTATCTAGATGGGGGCTTGGGGCGGGGGAGGGGCCTGGTCCCTGCAGTCATGCCTGGCAGTGAGCTGCACAAAGCGGACAGATCGCATTGTGTTGCATGCTGCGGCTGCAAATGCTGCAAATAACTCCTCTGAGCAGTACCCCTCTGCTCTCCCAGTGAAAAGTCCCCTCCCTTGCCCGCCTTCTGCAGTTCTTTTAGATTTCCCACCCACCGGGTGCCGCTTTGCTGTGACCCTCTTAGGACATCTCCCCCTCCCTCAACGA
>LOEQ01001795.1:379188-396344 GCA_001685075.1 Bramus lutescens
TGAAGCAGCTCCTCTGACCCTCTCATGGCAAAGTGTGGCTGCAGCCATCCTCGGCACCTCGGACAGCGTCAGCAAAACTCCAGGGCTCCCTAATTACTGGGTGCTGCACATTGGGTACTTCCGGCTGGGATATGAATCACGTTCCCTACACCATGCCTTTGCTTCTTTACCACGTTTTTTCTTCTGCTGCAAAGACAGGTTTCCCACCAGCCGCTGTAAGAGCAAGGTGTCACTGAGTTTTATGCCTCCCCTTTCTTTCTTGTTGATCAAAATGAACTAATGAGAGTCAAAAGACAGACTCCAGAGGGAAGGAATTCCACGCTCATGCTCAATGCCTTGGCCATACGTCCTGTCCCAGATATATTTGTTATCCCCACACTTAGACATTTTGCAGTGGTTCTGCAGCCTATAAGTTGTTGTAACCCGTTCAGAGAACATCTGCTAAGATGTTGGGGGATCCTGGTTGGATTTTTTCCCCTTCTGGTTGTACAGTGTAACTAATGTATTCCCTCCGGTGATGACCACGTGGAAACATTGCGCCTCTGTGGGCTCTGCATTTTCTGCCAAGCTGCATCTAGGCTAATCTCACCTTCCCTCCAGTTCTCAACATGCAGTTTCCTCAAATATCTGCTTCATCTTGTTGAGAATCAGTGTGAGGAGCAGTTACTTTTCAAGCTCTCTGATTAGGCTGTCTGGGTTCAAATCCCAGCTCCTCCAGAAGCTCCATGACCTTGAAAAGTTACTTCATTCCTCTACGTCTCAATTTCCTTACCTGTAAAGTCGGGGTGATAATAAAGAGTTAGTGGGAGAATTGAAAGAGTTAAATGTGTCTAGCGCCTGGAACATTGCCTAATTACCTAAAAAGCATCCATTTTTATTAATGGAATCCTTTGGGAATTTATGCACACCTGCAAGGTGGGACTCTTAGTTCAAGGTGAAGTCATTTAGATTCTTGCATCTCGTTGAGATAGAGGAGCCTCATTTGAATCACTTGAGAGCTTGTTCAAAATCCAGACTCCTGGGTCCCACTTCACAGCTGCTCAATCAGATCTCCAGGTGATTAGTGTGTGTCGGCAATTGCCTGTGTTCATGGTTGTGGTGGCAGCCGATTTAAGAAGGACTTGTCCTTTGTAAGGGCCAGATTTTTTACAACAGGAAAATTGTGCAGTAATGTTGTTGAGACCAGGTTTGGTACTGATATACAGTCACACACATGTGACTTTTGATTGCTGTGCACTACACTTTGTGGGTTTCTTTTCTTTTTTTTTTAACCTTTTTTCTTTCTTTTTTGGTGACAGAAAGTCACTGAGGAACTAGGATGTTAAGGTGCTTTTCTCACGTGTCAGACATTTTAATTTTGTTGATCTGAAAGGATGAGCTAAGTAGAAGACGTGATTTAATTTGTGCTCATAGGACCCCCTGACTTATGAGGGCTTTATATTGCCCTTAATGGGAGCTGCCTAGTTCCAATTTGAAGAAAAATGCCTACATGTCTACAGTAACCCAGATTTGGCATGGGAGATGGTGGAAAGGCAGCAGCCCACTCTGAATGTATTTCCTTTTTCTTAGAAGCTGCATCTGCATAGGGAGATAATTTTATTTTCTCATGACACTCTCTTCTGCAGATGATACCATAGCCTTTTTGAAAATGCTAATCTGATTTAAAATGTGGTATCACATTTTATGGAATTCTGTTCTTTCTTGCTTGCTCATCTAGTAGATCTAACAAGAGTGCTCTTTCTTCCCAGGCATTGGCTATTCTGAAAGCTACCCACTGGTCTCTGTGCTGCACACTGCCATTCGACTGTTCTTGGCTTAGGGACAGTTACCCTGTGGGAAGACACTTGGGATCTCTCATAGAGTTTGGGAGACAGTCCACTCTTGTTCCCACTTTTCCAGGTCAGAGGTAAAGGGAAGAAATGGCGTGTCTAACTTGGAGACTCTACACCATAGATGATCAGTAGGAGATTTTCCCCACTTCACCTATTTGGTCATCTCAGCAGGGAAGCACATGTTTAATGTGGAAATGAACATAGTTCATAGTAGGAAGATCAAATATGTTTGCAGCCTTTGAGCTGATGAAGCAGTGACTGTGCATACATGACTTTGTGTGGAAAATCTCAGTGTCTCCTAGGAGCACTCTGGATATGGGGCTGAGGCTATGTTTGTCTATCACAGATTTCTCCCTGTGCGTTGTTCGATGAATTGTAAATTTATTTGAAGGATTTTCTTGAGGATTACAGAAAGAGTAAGATCTCTCATTTTGGCATATACTCTTCTTTTCTAAATAAACGTGCCTTGCAAGCAAGGCAGTAAACTGCAGGAGTGATAAGAAGTTCGGGTTTGATGTAACTCCAGTGGGTCATGAGTCTTGGCTGGGGAGAGAGTGGGGTGGAACAAGGATGAAGTCTGTAATTAAACCCTGTGGTCAGATGGTATAGAGCCCTCATGTTTTCCATTGACTTGTGCATAGATACCATGGCTGTAGTTGGCCCAGGAGATGAAGGATAAAGATCTTTGCTTTCTGGGGTTCTGAGAACAGTCTCTTGATTGCCTATTTGTTTTGTCTTTATATGAGGTATTGCTGCAAATGGAACATCTAAGAATCTAGTAGCTGCTCAGTTCTACAAGGCTGGGTGTCTCAACTGGCCTTCTGGATATGTTGGAATCTTAAAGAAGTAGGTTCCAGGGCCAATGAAGGAACAGATGTGTTGACAAGTCGAGAACAGGCAGACAAGAGCAGAGCAACCCTCCTTCTTTCATTGTCCTTATCGAGGCTTCCAGAAGGAGGTGTGGTTCAGATCAAAAGTGTACCTTCTCACTTCAAGATCCTGATGCCTTCCAGCCTCAAGATCTGGATCGAAGGCGTGTTATCTTTCTGCCTCAAGATCACAAGTGTGCCCTCCATTTCTGGACTGTAATCCAATACAGATAGAGTCAAGTTGACAACAAAGAATAGTGGGGGTTGTGGGTCTTCTGGAAGCCTGGCCAAAAACGATAGTAAGGACCATCTGTAATCGGGATACAGCCTGGAAAGTGAGCTAGAATGAAAGACTTTGACAGGAATAAAATGCTTTGAGGATGAAGGCAAACACACCTTGGATGTAATAGTTTTGTCTATTGGTTTGCATGCTATTTTTCTTCCCCCACCCCCCTTTCCTGCAGTTGCCTTCCTTTCAATAGGTGTAGCACACAGAATGAGTTAAAAGGCAAAGAGAAAATAATGAGCATAGGCCTTTCTTCCTCCTAAAAGATCTGGGCTGGGTTTAGTGGCTCCATTGAACACTGCTTATCACTTTTCAGCCATTACTGTACAAGATGTAGGTGACACCTCGCCACTTCTTTCTTCTTTCATAAAGAGAGAACATCTGGTTTCTTGTAGACTTTGTACTCTTGCTTGAAATGAAACTGGATCAAGATTTGCTAAGCTGTTAAGCTCTTGCAAACCCATTGACTCTACCTGTTGAATAAGCAGCTTGTTGGCCTTCCTAGTCCCCTGCTCAGGGCCACCAGGGAAGCTGCACTCACAGGACATCACCACCCACCTGCAGTCCAGTCCTGCAGAGGACAGACTGCTGATCTGCTTACTGCTGACCACAAAGACATAGCAGAGTGGACCGAAATGCAATATAACCGATACTCTTTTTATTAAGGGAGACAGAGGGCAGGTCTTCCCTTTCTTTTTTGTTCCAGCCTTTTATCCATCATTTTATCTTTCTGTATATCTCCCTCTCTCATTTTTAGGTTCAGCCATTGTGAATAATTCATTATCTGTGTGGGTTTTTTTCCCCTAGAATCTTCAAAAGAGGGAGGTTATTTGCCTCTGTCAGATTGAGGATGGTCTTTTGAAAAGGGCCAGTGTCAGAAATCAGCCTTTTCTTTTAAGTCCTCTATTGTCTATGGTGAGCCTGAGATACAGAGAAAGGCAGCAGTTAAAACCTGTCAACGTGCTATTTCTTGCCATTTTTATAATGACTGTCTCCAGCCTGTTGCATTTGATTACCTTTGGCGTAGGGACCACAGTCAAGAAGAAGGTATTTATGTCCCCAAGTATTTGTCAGACTCTTCATGTTAATTTGCCATTTTCACAATGATAAAGGTTGAACCCCTGACTGAAGAGGCAGACTTCTGTAGACATTTTCAAGTCCAGCGAGAATTCAGATTGGAGTTGGGGTGGGGTGTTGTAGAGTGTCCTACTGCTGCTGCCACCTCCTCTGTCATCATCATATCACGTGGCTTTTAAATCAATGCCCTTTAAAAAAGGTCCAGAGATATGAGAGCTATACATCATTTCCCTTATCATATTTTAAGCCTACACAGAGAGGACTTGTGTGGGCTTCCCAGTGATGCCTCTAGCATCAGTTTTAAGGACAGAAAGTACAGCACGAAGTTTGTAGGCTACTCTAATCTAGTGTTCTCTTGTATGTGCAGCCTGTTTCAAGGAAATGTCTGTGATGTCTCTTTACTCAAGGAGTATTCTAAATGTTTCTTTAATTGGCCTCTCTGGCTAGTTCATGCTCACAAGATGATGAATCCCATATCCCTATCTCTGGAAAGCAAAGAATAACTAGAATATATGTTCTTAAGAGGGAAAGACAAGCTACGTCGGAGAAAACAGCAACACATGGCTTGAAAGTCATTTATCTGAGACATCCCCCTAATAGAGCAGTGACAAGTTTCAGTGTTGTTTCCTCACTCAGCCCTGAACCCCAGGCTTGGGAATATAGCACTCGGTTAGGTGCCAGCCTCAGATTTGTGCAGGGCTTTAGAGAGAGGCCCCGTGTTGTACCTGCACCAGGTGTGGTCTTTTGGTCCATGAGAGTTGAGCTCAATCACTGTCATAGCTGTGTAATCTCAAGGCCTCACTTTCTCAGGGGCTGTGTTTTGTCATATCTGCATGGTATCTCTGAAGAATCTGGAAAGTGTGTTGAAGCTTGTCCTTCTGCCCTTCTGGGGGGGGCACAATAACTCGAGAGGTAGCTACGCAGTAGGCCCTGGTGAGTGGGGAAATAAGTGCTCTGGGTAGCATCATGAATGGGTCTTTCTGGTGATGAGACTGTGGTGTATCATTGTCGAGACACATGGTGGTGTGAGTGACCTCCTGGACCAGAAAAAAAGCTCTGGAAACTGTGGGGAGGAGGAACATGCATCCTCCACAATCCCTCTCAGTCCTTAGCTTCTCTGTGAGTTGCAAGGTTTTAAACTGTGCCACTTCCCTCAACTTCCACACCATTGTCTCATGGGGCTGGCCCGAGTGAAAAGACATGAAAAGAATTTTCCACAGTTCCTGACATCCTGGCCATTTCCAGCTGTGTGATGGTGGGAACCAGTTTGCTGCGATCCTGTTGTCCGCCATCTCTTCCATAGGGGATGTCCAACAGCAGCTGGGCTAATTCCTCATTTGGGTCCTTTGTGTTGGAGTCAGATATGTGTGCACTCTGCCTGTTTCATGAAGACATCACTTTCCAGACTCTGAATTGTCTCAGAATTACCTGGGTAGCTTATAGGAATGCAGCTCTGGAAGTCCCCGACTCAGTTATGTATGAAATGGGGACCGAGAATTCTTATTTATCACAGATTGCTGAGGGCTTTGCCACTGCTGGCCTTGGAAGCTAGCATACAGCCAGTGCCTTGTCATAAGAATTGTTAATTGGCTGAGTGGGCATGCCTTTAATCCCAGCACTCAGGGGGCAGAAATAGGTGGACCTCTGAGTTGGAGGCCAGCCTGGTCTACAGAGCAAGTTCTAGGCCATCCAGGGATACACAGAGAAATCTTGTCTTGAAAAACTAAAAGAAAGAAGAAGAAGAAAAAAACAAATTACTAGGGAGGTTCCCCAACCTAAACTTGTCTCTGATACACTAATTTGGATCTCTGCTATTAACAGAAAACTTATTCTTTGGGCTCAGACAGTGAGACTTCCAGATCATTCTATCAAAGTGATGATGAGCTCTTGGGAATGGGAATATAGACTCTTAATTTTATGACATTATTAACTAACTTTAAATTAGTTTATTTTATTCTTTTTGGCCTAGCAACCGAGAACAGTCTCTTCTGGGAATGGGCATATCCATTTTAATTTCAGCACCTAGTATGATGCTGGCACCTGGCAAGTGGTACAAATTCGTTTGCTGAATGATGTATAATTAAATATGTTGCTATTGATTTAACAAGCATCAACAAAGTGGTTATTCTGTCTCTACTATGACTGTGCTTGGATCTCTAGGACCTGTGAGCTCTGGTAGTAGTGTGAAGTACTAGCTGCTGGGCGAAAGTCAGGGGTCATTACATGGAAACTGGCAAGTTCCCAAGGACAAGTATTACTGCACAGTTTTCTTCAGAACTGCCCCAATTTCTATATTACCCACCACAGGCTTCCCCACTGTTAAAGAAAATGCAGTATTTATTATTTGAATTTTTTCTATAAGAAAATTAATTGGCACCCAGAGATCTACAATGTAATGACAATTGAGGTTCCTGACGATGGCCTCTAGGCATATAGAATGCTGGAGTGCTTTCTGAATATTGCCAATCAAGTGTTTATTGAATTATGGTCAAACAGTCTGAATGGAGTACAAACCATTTCACAAATTATAGTCCACATCCACACATGAAGTAGTTATCTGTTGCAATCCATTCATTTTTTCCTTTTAATTCATCAGTTGTTAAATTATCCCAAGTTTTCTTTTCCGGCTCTGCCGGGTGATGGAGAATTTGTTGTATTGCTCTAGCCATCAGCCCTTTCTGTCCTTTCACACAGAACTGGAGCTACAACCTGGTGTAATTGTCGTGCATTATCATCCACGCCATCAGGTGGTGGGTGGGTCTTAGTGTTTTACAAAGGATGGGCTTTTGGTTTGCTGGGCAAGCTCCCCAGTTGGTAGCTGATGGTACACCTTATCGTGTGCTTCTTTCTGTGAAGCAACACTGAAAACAGCCGTCTACCATTTCCAACAGAGCTTCTGCATGATGTCCCATCATGCCTTCTGCAGCAGGACTCGGAGCATCTGCCTGTTGTGCCCGGAGCCCCTTTCCCTGGCTCTTTCCCATGCTCATCTGCCATCTTTTTTGACCAGCGTCAAGGGATGCTGGACTCTAAAGATGTTATTGTAGAATGATAGCCTTTTTATTTTCTTAAGGGTCACTCTAAATTTTGTGGAACTTTAGAGTTGAAAATGACCTGAGTGACTGTCTAGATGGCCCCTAGGTGACTGTCTGAAGTATTGGGACTATTAGATCTCTCTAGTACCCTGTTGTTATGTGGCTCTCATTCTCTTGAAAGAATACACATACAATTTGGCACTCAGGATCAGAGTTCCATGAGAATTTTAAAATAACTATTGTGTTAGAAAAGTCTCACATGCTTGGGTGCTGGAATACTGGGCTCTAGGAAGAATCTTCCCTAACTTCATACCACAAAACTCAAATCTCATGTGATAAGACCCTGTGTGGAAGGGCTCCAGGGAAGTGTTTGCCCAAGTCAGATAGTCTGACTGCCACAAAAATGTTTAAACATTCCATCCAGAGGACAGAATCTGGAGCCCTTCCCCATCTCCAGAAAGACAACCATTTTGAATTAATGACAGAATGCTCTCTGCTACTTAAAACCCTTAAGAATGAGAACTCAAAACGCCCCTCTAGAGCTTCCATGTGTTTTGTTTATCCATTTCATTTCTGTTGTATAAGGAATTGCTGATCCAATCCACTTATTTACTCAATTTCCCTGTGGCACTGTGTACCACTGTAGACCAGAACTTAATGTGATGGCAGTTATATTTTGATTTGTATTATCCAACAGGGGCACTCTATGTGCTCTTAAATTTTATCTGGTTTCTGTTAATTTAGATTTAAATATCTACATGAGGCTTGTGGTAGGGTCACATAAGCCAAGAAGCTATTTCCTCTGGGGCCTGACATTAACTTCGGGATTGAGTTTCCTTGGCTTGGTGTGCAGGGTGTCTCAGGATCCACTGCAGCTTCCACAATCTCCATATGCAGTGTGTTCTAGCCAGCCCTCTGACAGCAAAGGCAGCTATCTTTTACCAGGCTGCCAGGTCCTTACACTTGCTCCTCCCTTTGTCTGGCTGTAGGATTGTCCTCAGAGGTCTTTCCATCTTTGACACCTTCCTTGATTGTTCTTCTGAAGAATAAGACCAAGCCCTTCCTCCAGGTTCCCATTGGGTCCCTTGTTCATTACATTGCCCTAACACTTCCCATATAACTTTTGTACTGGTTGAAAATACCTATAAGGGAGGAGTAATTTTCTATTATTGTTTCTTTAATTACCCAAAATAGAACAATATAAACATATTTGTTTCAGCTAATATACTTTTGAACTTTTTTTTTGAGAAACGGTGTCAGGGTGTTAGATTTCTGACTTGATTTAAGTGAACTGAAAACTTATATTCTTTTCACATCTGTCACAGATGATAGAATTGTTCCCCCTACTCTATCCTCAGTTTGATTTTTAGGTTGAGATTTGAGATGCTGGGGTTGTTTTGGGTACTGTGATCTTTTTGTTTGTTTCTGGCATTGCCATCCACCCTACAGGGGTCTTTTTCAAGTGGAGAAGAAAGTTAATAGTCACCTGTGGTCGCCAAATCCCAGCCTTTCTACATTTGAACAAATCAACAGCCACAAGACAAGTGTTCCTATGTACACCTTCAACACGGGGAAACTGAGGCTAAAGAAGGTTACATTACTTTTCCAAGGCCATCTCTAGGGAACTGAATCCAGCATTTCATTACTGGTACTTTCAGTCATACATTCGTTGTCCCTGGACGGGGCTGTTTAATGAATGAGACCTCCACCAGCTCTGTGTCATCTGTAGATTTGATAAGCAAGTGCTCTAAGAGTTGAGTCAAATAATTAATAAAATATGGTTAGAACTGGGGACGCCCTTCTGCTTATCTTCACTGCAACAGTAAGTGTTCATTGACCGCTCAGCCTTTTTCAAATTTTTTGAACTGTTCTTGAGCCAACTGATACATCTTTATTCTGTCTGCAGAAATGCTGTGGAAGATAGCACTGTCACCATCAGTACACACTTTCACTACTATTTCATGTCTATTTTAAGCTAAGGTGCAGCATCTTAATTTTTCCAAAATCCACTTTAGATATGGTTTTCAGAGTCTCGGATGATATTTAACTTTTTTTTTTAACTACGTAGTAAATGACCTCAGGATATTTGCCACCGTCTAGTCTAAATGAACCCAGCTGATGAACGTATTGCCTTGGAGTTTAGGGTCTACCAGTCTCTTGTTCAAAGCATGAGAGTGCATCATTGTTAAGAGCTTGGCTTCTGGACTCAAATCTCAATGCTGTCTCTGCTGCCTCCTAGCCATACGCTGTGTCAACTTACTTCATTTTGCTCTGGCTCAGAGCTCCCAGACATGAAATGGAAATAGTGATTTTACCTATAAGGCGCATCACGTTGGATTTTTGTCATGTTTAAGTGAGGCAGTGCATATAAAGTCTATAGCATAGTGACTGGCACAAAATCAGCTGTGAATGACTCTTACTAGCAACTAGTTAATTATGGATGATTTAGCATTAAATATCTACTACCACCAGGTTTTCCCTTTCTAACAGTATTGCTTTCTTTTGACTTTTGGCAAATTTCTAACTGGAGCTTTGGCAGATATCGTTCATGGGACCTTAGTGTAGGCCTACTCAGTGACCCGAGACTCAGGGTCTCACACCTGAGCTATGAGATGAAGCTCATTTCCCCTGCCAGGTTAACCTTGTAGGACTATTTTAAGTCTAGCATTCACTACTGTAGATTAAAGCCCCCTGCAAACATGTCAGGATTAGAACACGTGTTAATGATGATACAGTTCATAACAATCTATCGTTTTTAAAGCATTTACGGTGTGCCAGAGTACTGCGCTGAGTGTTTGGCATAGAAAGCACCGCTGATAGTCATTCCTTGTGATCACATCACAGAGATGCACACTTCTGCTGTCTGTATTCAGCATCCAAGGATTAAGGCACGGAGAGGTTAACTCACTTGCTTAATATGACACACTGAGTGGGAACTGGATACCTGCTTAGTGTTTTTTAGCTGTTGCACCTAGATAGTTTTACATGAAACCTTTCTTCTTGCTGTCTTACAACTATTGAGTTTACATTAAAAAAATAAAGTTTAAGGCATTTACATTAAACCTGGTCTTCTTTTGTGTGTTTTTCAAATGCTGGGTTTCTACCATTATTTTCCCTTGGGGCTCATTCAGATTTATGATTCAGGAAAAAAATCTTGAGGAGAAATAATGGAATCAATTTTTTCTAGAAAACTTCTGATGAAAGTCAATCAGGTGTTCAAAGCCATTAACAGCCTTAAGCATTGGATTTTGTTTTCATTTATGTAAATTGGTGGTTAGATAGTTCACATGGCTCAGTTGGAGGCACATGGGAGGATCCCTGGGAGAGACAGTCCTAGCCTGGCTGCCCGACACCTTCTCAGGGGTTGTCAGCTTTTCAGTGAACTCTGTCTTGTCAGTTGGGTTTCTTGGATCTGCAGGGTCTCTGTGTTCTATAGGCGAAGAGAGTTGGGATGAGGTTCTGTGAACTGGAGACAAAGATTCTGAAAAGACTGGAGTGCTGTGTGGGGGGTGGAACACTCTGAGCCTTTGGAAGTGTGTCCTGTGCTTTCTGTGTAGAGATCTATCCTGTAATCCTGCAGGTTGTCCTACCTGCGAGAACCAGATGCTGGTGCGCATGAGCATGGACTGTTAGGATGGATCACTTGGCTCCTGGAAACCAGACCGAGGTCTGTGAAGCAGTTAGAGAGTAGGCAGAAAAAAAGTTAAAGAAACTGTCTCTCCATTCTGCTAACTTTGGATTGTATCTGCATGGAAATTAGTGTTTGTGAAATAACTGAGCCTTATGGATGCTCTGAGATGCATGTGTTCTCCTGGTCCGTTGATAGAGGAGCAGTTGAAAGGGCGTGGAGTGAATGGGTGGATGTGGCAACACAGGGAGGGGCTATGTAAATTCAGAGATCTGGACATGTTGGCAAGATGGCACTCCCTTATAGAGAGGTATATGTGCGAGGATTTACTTTTGAGATCATGCCCCTCTTGAAGTTCTGTGAATAAGGCTGTCACGTCTCTGGACAATCTTTCTCTCTGGTGATAGAGGGTAGAAAATGACACCCTGGAATGTACAGGTTGTGGGCTCATTTTCATCACAAATATCAGTGGATACACTCAAGGTAAACAAGGCAAAGGAACAGGTTTTAGGATATTAGAGTTGCCTAGAAGCTTTGCCTACCTCTGTTTGGAAGGAGCTTTGTTGAGAACCATATTCTCAGTAAGGTAGGTCATTTCGCTTTTTCTTTTATCTTCCTTTATTTCTATCATTGAATTTTATCAGCATTCTCTAGAGACTCTTCTAGGCTATAAGCTCTCAGGAAAAGACAGAGGAAACTAACCTTTAAGGAATGCTTATTGTATGATTGTCACTCTACAGTGTATTTTTGAGAGCTACTTTAATTTAACTCACTATTATTTACAGACCTCTGGTGAGGGTCACAGACAGCTATGGTCTTACCAGCTCTCCTTGCTAGCCATGTTTCTTCCCCTGTACTGCACTGTCTTGGGCTAGATGGAAGACTGAAAGACAAGTCTTCTCTAATGGAGTATCTTCTTGAGGTAGTACTTGTTTTTGTGTATTTGTGGTACCCATTGGGCATGAGGATAAGCCCATGGCAGAGAGAAGGACCACTAACCAAGTGAGAGAAGAACAAAGTTCTCTTAGGTGCAAGTCAAGACCTGGGACATCTTGGCCCGTGTCAGTCACCAGGCTGCAAATTTGGGTTGTAATTTGGGATCTGTGTGGTTGTCATCTTTTCCCAATGCCTACTGCCATACAGCCTCCACCACTCTGCAGAGAAGCTTTTGTTTGCAAAATATCAATTTTCATTTCAGCAGCAGTGTGTATTAGTGTGCGAGTTTTCTCTTTTAGCTTTCCAAAAGCTTCCCTCAGTCCCCTCTGCTCTAGGATACCCACATGTGATGCAACTGTGGAGGTGGTAGCTTTGATGACTTTCCCTTGAACTGTCACCTATTGAATGCTTTTGCCTTTTGCATGTTTTTTTTTTTTAAGGAACTGGGGTAGGGAGGCTGCAGAGGAGACTCATTTTGAAAGGGTGAAGGCAAGGCTTGCAGAGGGTGTAAGGAAAGCTGTCTTAGGTTCATACTCAGGTCACCACTGAGAGTTCAAATGTCTCACACTAGAAAGTTTCTGGTCAACCCTGCTGGTCATGGATTTCCTCTTCTTGAAAATGTAGATAATTTCTATGGACATAAGAAACTTTAAAGGTGTCCTTCTGTGCCAGGATTTCCAATTTGAATGTCATCATTAGACTTTCTCATCTGTAGCTTTGCCTAAAACAACTTCTTTCCATTGTAAAAATGGGTGGTCATTTTTTTCTCCCCCACTTCCCTTCCCAGCAAGCTTCCCCATTAACATAGAGTAATAGAGGATTAGAGTCACAAGATTCTAGGAGAAACTCTGATTAGAATCTTACTAATGAATAAGAAGCTGAAAGCCAAAGGCATCAGGGGTCTTATCATGACTCTTAGTGAGTGACTGCGTGTCAACTAGAACCCAAGACTCTTAACCAAGAACTCTTGATCCCATTTTCTCTCCTCTTTCATAGTGTTCTTTCTCTGCTCAGTCTTCTCCTCTCTAGTCCCTTCATCTTCTGAGACTTCCATATCCTTCTGTTAGTAAGTGTGTTGCTTTGGTGCTTTGGGGTGATATAGACGAGTGGATATAATGATCAAGATTAATAAAGAGTTACTTAAGTCAGAAAATGTAGGAATGGACAAGAGGAAACTCATTCATGACAAAGTCATCCAGTGCCAATGCTGTGATGATGGGGGAAAAGGGCTCAAGACAATGGCTAGTGCACTCGTTTCCACCAAAACCATTGCTGGAGAACCATATGTAAGAAGAAACAATAGGATAGGATAGGACTCAGCAGGCAGGGCTTCTACCCAACAGAAAAACCAACACTGGATTGCCGCAGGTGGGAGAGTGGGTGGATGCTCAGGCAGGCACTCATTTCAGAATATTTCCTGGCTCTTCGGTGCCTCAAGGGGAGGTAAATTCTCCAGATTCTGCTTTAGGAGATGTGTTCTTTAATGATAGTTGGGTAGTACTGTGAAAGACATAAGCAAAAATCCTAAGATGCCTATCTGCCTAACTGCCTGCCATCCTGCCTCCCTCCTTCCCTTTTTTTCTTTTTTCTTTCTTCATTTCTGGATAGTCCATTCAAGCTAGAACATTAGGGTATTTGTGTTTTATTGTTCTGATGAAGGCCCAAGACTTTTCAGGGCTTGAAGCTGACAATTCAGGAAGGTTGTAGAACAGTCTCGTTATTCCAGTCTTTGTATTTGTGCCCATAGATGAATGTACTGGAATGGTTAGAACTCTGTAGTTACTTTCAGCTGGTCCTCTTTTGCCTTTGAGATCTTAGTTCCTGTAATTGTCAATGGATCTGGTTTGAGGATGTTACTGGCTGTCATGACCTCTAGCATTGAAACCAGGGGTATTCCCCCTTAACTACACATTAGCATCAGTCTGGGAACATCTAGAAGTGCTGATGCTTCAAAGTAGCCAAGACATGTTAGAATTTCTGGAGGTGGGATACTGTATGTTTAACTTTAAAAGCTTTACTAGTGATTCTACAGTTCGGTTGAGGCAGAGATCCACTTATCTTCTAGACTGAGAGATGGGTCTCTTACCTAATCCATTTAGCCAACTCCCCTCCTCCATTCATTCTCCCTCCCTTCCTCTCTTACACCCTGTTTTGTGAGCTACACCTTTGCTCTGTAGTTCAAACTGAACTGAAATTCAAGATCCTCTTGCCTCAGCCTCAAGGGAATGCAAGTTTCAGTGTGTACCTACCAGGTTCAGCTGTTCCTGCATCTTTGGATGTATTTTGATCACGGATGGATTCCTCTCACTTCCCTTGTAGGCTATTGTGAAAGAGCTGGAGCCCCCGGGCATTCTGGAATTCAGCCTAAAATAATAAAGTAATCGATTCTAAGGGGCATTGTGTTGGCAAAAGCTTTCATTTATGTCTTCTCCAGGCAAACCTCCAGCTTCTCCAGATTTCCCAGGTCTAGAAATCTGAAGCTGAGGGACAGAGCTATATTCATCCAGCAGATCCTCGAGTCCCTGACTGAAGACTTCTTAACCTTGATTCCTTTTAGTTAACTAGCATCTGTTCATATGAAGATTGCCTTAGCACAATGCCCATCAAATGGAGGAATTCTGAACATTCTTAGAAATCTCCCAGAAACATGAATCTTATAGTAAGTCTTATGCTGGGGGCTGGCTTCTCCGTGCTCTTGAGTGTCTCTTATGTACATCCTGTTCTACAATCTCTGATGTAATTGGTAGCTCAAAATTGGTCACAGGGAGAATATTTACAGTCTAGCATTTGCAAATGCTATAGATGAGGACTTTCTCTCTGATGGTATTTATTGGCATGACATTTCATTTATCTCTTAACAAAATTGTTGACAGAGGTTTCTGTCCTGCCTGGTCCACAGCTGTTCAGTTCCAAAAAACACACAGAGGTCTACAATAATTATAAACTGGTTGGCCTGCTAGCTCAGGCTTCTTATTAACTTTTATAACTTACATTAACCCATAATTCTTGTCTGTGTTAGCTACGAAGCTTGGTACCTTTATCAGGAGTTCTCATCTTGCTTCCTCTGTGTCTGGGTTAATGCAAACTGTCCTTTCTTCTTCCCAGAATTCTCCTATTCTCTTCGCCACACCTATACTTCCTGCCTGGCTACTGGGCAATCAGCATTTTATTGAAAAAATACAAGTGACAAATCTATATAGGGTACAATACCATTGTCCCACACAGCACAAAATAACCCATTTTCTTATGGACAGTAACAGGTCTCTCTATGCCCTCAGATCTGCTTTTGGAAGAAAGGGTGTCTTGCTCTCTGGAATAACTTAAAAATCATGAGCCCTCTATTCCAAGGTGGCCTTTGGGTGCTTGAAAGCAGCTGAGTTGCCTCTCAAGCCTTCCCTTTGCGAGCTCACATGAGTCTTTCAGTCCTTTCTCATCTGCTTTCCAGGCTGAGTAGTGTCTTTAATATGGATACAGTTGTAGAGTTTCCAAAGGAAAACAAAATCCTCCTAGTAACCGTGTATGATCTTTTAAACAAAAAGTTCTGCATTTTCTTCATACGTCCTCAGCACCGTTTGATGCCTGTAATGAGTGATGCCATTGAGTAGGGTATGGTTTTGGGTGTGGCTGTTCACTGTAGCTCATGATCTTTTTTTTTCCCTTAAGCACAACTTGCTGCTAGAACTCTTGATGGACCCGAATTTGTCAGAGTCTCATCAAAACACTAGTTCTGGTTTCGGAAACAGATAATTTCCCCACTGCTGTTTTGTTTTCTATCAGAGGCTTTTAGTGTACGCCTTATCATTCAGCTATTTGTCTCTTGAGCACCGCAACTGTGTGGGGAATGACAGCTGTTTTAAGTCCAAGATCCTGTCAGACAGGTAACAAGCGAATTTGTTAAGACTCCTGCAGGTGACTGGCACTGAAATGGGCATGAGCAGCAGGAGTGGGGAGGGCAGAGCTGTCTTAGTTTTCAGAAATGCACCTTCCCACTCCATGGCAGTCATGGGTTGCAAATGGGTCTGGAACTGACTTCTGCTTATTATCCATCCCTTTGTCTCTCCAAAGTAGGGAGGATGTGACCTTCCATTCAGTGGATTTATGTAGGGGTCAGGGTCTTGAGAGTCAGATAGAGTCCTTTGATTTGGAAGCCATGTAGGTTAAGACATGGCTTCATAGCTAACAATAAGAGAGTAATGTTAAGGATCATTCATCTTGAACAATAGTCCATTGACCTCTGAAGTAGCACTAGACCATTCCCATGGGCAGAAAGCCCTCCGAGGGTTTTTGTCAGTGTTGCTTGTCGCTCATTCATTAGGTTTGAGGTGTTTAGGAGCAGTTATAATGGCATTGCCATCTCTTGACAGGGGAAGGGTGGGTTGAAAGAGAGGTGCATGAGTGTTCAGGGTTGCCTGTCAGATGGTGAATTGGAAAAGAAGCAGTTGTCATGGTGATGGCAGGTTGCATCCTACCACCATGGAAACCAAACCTAAAAAGCCGATGTTAAGGCTGAAAGTCACATGATGTATTTTGTTTTGTGTTGTTTTTTTTTAAAGAAAAGGGGTTGGATTTTTATCAATTTGATTTTTTTAAAGAGAAGATTGGAAGGTAAGGAAAACCATGCCGAGGAAAGCAATGAGATCATGAAACAGGACAGCATAGAACATCAAGGGGCTTCCTTCTCATGTTTCTGTTTGCTTACAATTCAGTTTTCCTGCCACGGTGGGAGAGGAAGGGGACTACTCTGTGGAGTTTCGTACTTTCTGTCAGAGCTGTGCACTGGTAATTCATGTAGAGAAGCACAGTGTTAGCTCTCTTGTCCTCTGAGGGACCATGTGGGGCAACCTGAATTGATCTGCTCAGGACAGAGACATAACCCGAAATCAAGGCTTGAGGGAGACTGTGGAAATGGAGCCAAGCACATGGCTTATTCTAGAACTGACTTCTGCTTATTTTCCATCCCTTTGTCTCTCCAAAGTAGGAAGGATGTGGTCTTCCTTTCAGGGGTCCATACGCTGATGCACCTTGCTATCTCTTACTATCTGGTGACATCTGTAGTTTGGGGTTGGTGGATGTTAGTGCCTTGCTTAGTTGATCCATTCTAGAAGTTTCTCTGTTCGTCACTAGGTCTGGAAACAACCCAGGATAAATTATACTTAGGCTGTAGGCTCGCAACATTCCAACCTCCCCACAATTCCTGAAGTTCTAATTCATTGATTAGCCGTGCAAAAGGCTCAGTGTAAGGCACAGTTTCAGTCTGTTTTTCAACCTCCCTTTTGGCTGTCCATCTCACCATGCTCGGCAAAGGAATGAATGCTCAGAAGTCCAAATGGAGCTTCCAGTCTTAAGCTTTCACACCAGAGTTGACCTCTTACCCCAGGCCCTCTCATCTCACAGGAAGAGGCAACTCACTGCGAGACCTTAGAAAGCCTTGTTGAGGTCTCCCACTTCCCTCGTCTTTCACTTGCACCATGACTGGGGAAAAAAGTGGTGAGA
>LOEQ01001795.1:414409-427464 GCA_001685075.1 Bramus lutescens
GTCAGCTGCCTGAGCCGTGGTGATAGGATAGCTAGGGAAGGGGCTCAAGGCCATGGCTCTTCTCCGTGGCCTCCAGCTCTGGGACAGTGACTTCGAGGCAGAGTGACAGGTGTGACAGCTTCACACTTCAGTTCTCATCAGCCATGTTTTCACAGTGATTTACATGACCATGGGAGGCACATCCTGTACCGTGACCCTTCAGAGCCCAGCTGGACCTTTTGTAGCCATTCCTCACCTCATGACTGTTTGACTGGACCAAGGGAACTGCGGCTAAACCTGTCATGGCTTGGGGTGACTTTGTTGAGAAAGAGGAATGATGGATGCACCTCTGTGACCTGACCCACTGAGGCTTAAGCCTACAGCCATATAAGACCTTTGAAGTATGAAGGGAAAGGTGACCTTTGAAGAGTTAGGAGAGAAGGAAAAGGAAGAGGTAGCCAATATTATTGAGCACATCCCATGTTCAGACATACAGCCTACTGCTGGAGATTCAGGAATGGACAGAGATAGTTTCTGTTGAGTTTGCTGTCTAATGGAGAAGAGAGACACACACAAATGTCATAGTGTGCTGGGTAAGTAGGGAGAAGGGTTGGAGCGCTGGGATCCTGGATCCAATCAGAAGGGAGGTGGGAGGACCAAGAAAATGATGACATTGAGGCTGATGCAGTGGAAGAGGAAGGAGGGAAAGTACTAGGGGAGCTTCAGGAAGAGGAGAGGGCAGGTGGGCAGGGCTGGCCATAGGGAACACCAGGCACAACTGGGAAAGAATAAGATTGCTTGGGGACTCATGGTGACAGTGACCTGAAGGAAGAAAGGAATATTTTTGTGGGAGTCCACTGAGGAGTTCCATACAGGATAGTGGACACATCTTCAGGGAGGGGCACTGTTTGCTGGGAAGGAAATAATGTCACTGAATGACTCCATGTCTTTTCGGAATGAGGGACCTGGAACTAAGTCCCCAAAGAATCTCTTTCTTCTGCCTTGTCTCCTCTTTCAGCTTTCAGCTATAATTTTGTTTAACTTACTGAAGTTGTACCAAAAACAGTCCTCCAGACCGTATAATCTATCCTACTCCATTCTAAAGACTTGTTAACCTGCCCAGAAAGGAGACACAGTTCCTGCCCCCTAAGATCATGCTTTGAGCATCTCCTACTGATTCAAATAATGGGTGAGAATTGATGAATGTGTGGGCTTTTATTTTCAATGTTCAACAGAGAAATTATTTTAAAAATGCTTTGCTGAGAACATTGCTATATGATTATTATGATTTTTATTTTCCAAATAGAACAATAGTCAAAAGATCAAGCCAACCCACATGCTTGTTTATGGGATGTTTCTCTTCTCTCTGCTCCTTAAGCTCATGACACATCATGATGCTGAATCTGGATCCTAATTGAACTCTGGTTAATAACCACGATAAATGTAACATGTTGTGATCTAAGGGCTCTTTGTGGGGAGCTCAGAGTGCTCTGTAATTTACCACCTCTCACTCTCCATTCAAGAACTGGAAATGGAGCCCACCCATTCCCTTTCTGAGTATGATGTTATTATAGAGCAGGCCTCCCAGATGTGTCTTTCATATCTGACTGTGGTGATAGATGTGGGGACTATTGAATTCTAGCCTGGTCCTTTCTGCTGACCACTTGTATTCCATGTCCTCTTTTTCCAGAAGTATATTCAACAAGCTCTTTTGCAGAGCTCCATCTATTGAAATAACTTGGACATCTGGTCTTTCCTCTTCAATGAACAGAGTTTGGGTGAGGTTCTTCCTTTTTTAGGGACGCTGATCAGATCAATATTTAACCAGGCAGTTCTACAAATGAAGGAGGAGGAGCTTCTGGGGTTTCAGCTTCCCCAAACAATTACTGGACTGAACTACACTGAAGCCAAACAGGGACACATTTCCAGGAGGATGCAAATTTTAGAGCCATAGTCATGTAAACTTAAAGCAAGATCTGATCTCAGGGCTCACCAGTCATCCTAGTAGTATTCATCCTGGGAGCCACAAATCTCTGGAAACTCCTGGGATTATGTAATGGATGAGCAAATCTGTGGCCGCATCTAGCACTGGCTGTTCATAGATAATGTTTTCTACATGTAAGCATCACAGTAGAGTTTTTCTAAAGTGTATGCATGATGTTGGGATTTCCAGATACAAGTGCATTTAAATGCATTGTTGATGAACAGTGTCTTTTTCTTTTCTTTGAGTCAGCAAAACACAGTGCTTGACAATTTGGATTTAGCGGATAAGTAAATTCACATTCATCAGCTATGCTCTTTACTACCTTTGTGAGTATGGGCAAACATTTAGTTTCTGTACACCTAGGTGTCCTTCACGTACACTAAACAGAGTTGGGTGGCTAGGGAGTTTTAGTCATTGATATCAGTCCTCCAGCAAACAAAGTGGGACTTTGCTGTGGGACAATGGTCTTGTAGCTTGTCACTTGTATTATTTTAATAAAAAGCTTATTGGCCAGTAGCCAGGCATGGAGTATAGGCGAGGTGACCAGGCAGGAAGTAGAGGTGGGGTGACGAGAATAGGAGAATTCTGGGAAGAGGAAAGGTTCAGTGTGCAGTCGTTATCCAGGCACAGAGGAAGCAAGATGAGAATGCCTCGCTGATGAAAGGTACCAAGCCACATGGCTAACACAGACAAGAATTATGGGTTAATGTAAGTTATAAGAGTTAATGAGAAGCCTAAGATAATAGGCCAACCAGTTTATGATTAATATAGACCTCTGTGTGTTTCTTTGGGACNCACATGGCTAACACAGACAAGAATTATGGGTTAATGTAAGTTATAAGAGTTAATGAGAAGCCTAAGATAATAGGCCAACCAGTTTATGATTAATATAGACCTCTGTGTGTTTCTTTGGGACTGAATGGCTGTGGGACCGGGCGGGACAGAAACCTCTGTCAACAGGTCTTGAACTTTCTGGAATTAGGAAGAGGTTTTCAAACCTGGAAGATTAAGAATTGCTAAACTGTTGTAATTAACAGTGTTGACTGTCAATAAGATCTGTAACCACCTAGGAAACATAGGGTTACCTGTGAGGGATTATCTTGATGATATTAATAGAAGTAGAAATTCACAACAGAAACATGGACAGTCCAGCACTGTGATTCCTGAGCTTGGGTCCTAGACTGCATTAGGGAAATCATTTGATTCCTGACTGTGGGTATACAATGTCTCCCCATGATACTGTAAGCCAAATCAAACCCTTCCTTCCTTGGGTTGCTTTTGTTAATGGTAATCTTATCACAGAAACAGGAAAGTGATGAAGATACCAATTGTTACAAATGAAGAACAGAGACTTGGAACCCCAAAGGATGTCTAACACTCTTGTGTCTAGTTGGAAGATCACCCGCCCACAGCTGAAGGTGGATGCTAGTGTTCAGTCTTGTGGAGGTGCAGTGGGAGAAGTAGAAGTTAGACATAGCTCTTATACTCATGAACAGAATGATTTACACACAGGAGACTGGAACATTGAAGCCAGGTTTGAGCACAGTTTTGCACGGGGTGGTCTAGTCTTTAAGAGTGTGTAGAAGGGAAAAATGTCAGTTGGGTTAACACCCAGATAACTGCCTGGGTCACATCTTTCATAACTGGCATAGGTATCAATGTCTTTTCCCATTGGTTAGAAATGGATCATTGAATAGTTTTGTTTTATTGGTCACTTGCCTCTTTCCTCTTTTCATATAGTCTTAGGGTCATAAAAGAACATTTCTTTTTCTGAAGACTTTTCAGTTTGAACATAAATGTTGAATTGATTACTGCTCAAGA
This sequence comes from Bramus lutescens, assembly GCA_001685075.1. NCBI lineage: Eukaryota > Metazoa > Chordata > Mammalia > Rodentia > Cricetidae > Bramus > Bramus lutescens. Next base: position 418,194 of record LOEQ01001795.1, read on the forward strand.
GAAGAGAGCAATGTTGGAGTTTTGGTGTTTTTTAAAATGCGTTTCTGTTTCCTGAAACTCACCAGTGCAAATTTATAGATTCATCACAAGCTGAGAGACTTCACAGGGGAATCTGAACCAGGAAAGAAGGTGTGGTTCAAAGTCCACGAAGCTCTCACTGTCCTTGGCTTTTATTGCAGCAGTGGGGGATGGGGGAGTGTGGACTAGGAGGTTGGTGTTCTTTTACCAGATTTCTTTTCTTTTCTTGTTTGTTACTCTCATACATGCATATAATGTGTTTTGATCAAATTTACCTCCAATTCTGTCCCCTTCAATTCCTTCCCTATCTCCCTGCAACTTCCTCTCCCAACTTCATGTGTTCCTCTTTAGCCCCACTGAGTCTACTTAGTGCTGCCTGTATGTTCATGAGTGTAGGACCATCGACTCAAGCATGAAACACCTCTCATGAGCTGTGTCCCTGAACCACCTTTCTTAATAACACTTCTTTTCCTTCCTCCCCATTCATCTTCCCTTTTTTCCATCTGTCTAACCAATTATCCTATGTTAGGTGCCTACTGAGTGCCAGGTGTTATCGTGGATGATGACATACCAGCAAATGAACAGAATTGCTGTGGACCCTGCCTATATGGAACTTACTGTTAATTCAGGTCATAGAGAAATTTAGAAGACATGATGTTGCCTAGTGTGCACTTGGTAGTGTACAAAAACAGTGATCTCGTAGATCTCTTACCAACACTAAGTTGCCGTGTTGGTATAACCCACTCAAAATATCAAAGACTTTAGTGATGGATGGATCTAGCTTGAACTTCAGCTTTTCTACTGAGGTTTCATTTTGGCTAACTTGTTTAACTTATTTGAATCTAAAATTTTAAAATATTTTTCTTCCATGGTTGATGATCAAGATTGAGCAGGGTTAAATGTTATAAAAAACACCTCTCAAATTTCATGGGTTAACATAATATACTATCTCTTGCTCCTTAAACAGACAAGTTTACTTGGTTTTTCTCTACTTACTGATTTAGAGACCAAGGCTCTAACCAATGAGTCTATGAGTCTATCAACTGCCAGATCTCATATTTTAGCTTTTACATAGAGCCAAAAAGTGAGAATATGGAGGAGGGATACTCTTGGTTTCTTGATATGCAAGTATGTACATACAATGTATTGGCGTCCTGTTGACAAGGAATTACAGGTGGTTCAACCTAGCTGCACCAAAACCAGAAGACCTGACCCTCAGTGTGTAGCTCCTTCTAGGCCATAATATTGTGCTGCTGAAAGGATGGCAAGGAGAACATCATTCTGGATCCTTTCCAAAAGACCAGTAGTCACCTGTCCATTGTCTGTGTCCATGAAACCCAGGGGTCTGGGAACCAGTTTCAGAGGAAAAACAGCTGATCTATTTACTCATGTCTTTTCTGTTGTTAGCTTGTACCAAGATAGCTGAAGAGTTTAAGTTTAGTTGTGGGGTGAGCATAGCTATGATAAAGAGATTAGAGAAAGAAGCAAATAAATGATAGCCATGGGTCTTTGGAGAAGGGATTGTTAATGTGGCAGAAGTGCTGGAATAGTCCTTTAGGGTGTCAGCTTCAATAATTTTGCTCCTTAGTGCAGTTTGTGGGCTCTGTATAGGGTCCTGCAACTGGATCAGGAAGATCTGCTTCTCCCAAAACAGCTTAAATTAAGTAACTAACTAGTTAATGCGCACCCATATGTACATTCAAGTTTTTAACAAATTCTGTGTTGTAAAATTTATTATTTTATGTGTGTGGATGTTTACTTGCTTGTATGTCTGTGTACTGCTTGTGTGATGAGTACCCAGAGAAGCCAGAAGATGACACTGGATTCCCTATGTCTGTATGGGAGTGACAGAGTATTGTGAGCTGCCAAGTTGCTATTGAGAATTGAACCTGAGTCTTCTGGAAGAGTAGCCAATACTAAGTCATCTCTCCAGCCCCATGAATGCATATCATAGTATGTATGTGGCAGTCAGGGGACAACTTGAAGGAATTGGGCTCTCTTCTCTGCCTTGTGGGTCTTGGAGCCAAACTCAAATAATTAGGCATTGTGGCAGTTGATTTTACCTGCCAAGCTGTCTCACTGGTCCTGTGTTGCCTTTTGATTGCTTTTGTGGTGAGTTTTCCTTGTTTGGAAGAACTTAACACAATATTTTTTGTAATGAATGGCTTATATTCTTTTACTTTTAATTTTATGTTTTCTATTTATTAGACCATATATCTTCATTTTAATTTTTTGAATTGATCACAGTGTTATAAATTAATTTCTCATACCTATCAATCAGTTTATTAAATTCTGTAATGGAGACTCCTTTATAGTCTACAGCCACGGATATACAGAGAGCACTATGTTTGGAATTGGGTTTATAGATGTTTAGTATTTACACAGAGCTAACAGCAACATAGTCAAACATATTCAATTCTAATTAGAAATAATGTGTTGCAGTTGAAACCCATCTAGACAAGAATTAATAAAATCTTGGTAGTGATCTTTATTGATGGTATAACTATTGGGCTGATATAGTTTCTAAGTCTTAATTTTGTGAGACACACTGACCCAGAAGTTAAGATTTGATGGAAGGACATATCTGAAATCATTTGGTTCTCTCATTGCTGCTGGTACCATCCCCTGTCCATATTTCTCTTCTCCCTTCTACTTTTCAATAGAAGTTCCTAGAACACTTTGTGCTGTTATCTGTATTCTGATTCCGGTGCCTGCCGCAGAGAAGGGAACCCATTAAAGCTTGGTGGAGCTCCTGAGAACAGCTAGCCTGGAGGGAATACAAGGGGAGGGAAGAGAAGAGAAAGACCATGAAATAAGAGTGTTAGACTTTGGACCTCTTGAAGATAGGCCCTCGGTCCAGACATGCGCCCAGGTTATCTTTTATTAGACTATATCTGTATCCATGTTTCCTGTGTGCTTTTTATATTATCTATTGCCCTGAGGAGGATATTGAGTGCAAGCAGCGCTGCAGCGGAGTCCCCAGTAGCTTTTGTTCTTTATCAGTGGTTTTGTTGGAAGGATTTGCAAGCTTATTCCTTCCTTTGAAGAAAGCATAAACTGCTTCTACAAGCTGCCCCAGGGCTAGATTCTACTGCCTTTCCCTAAGATGCTCTAGGGACAGCCCCCTCCCACCTTCTTCCAAACTCTTTAACAACGTCCCTAACCCCTGACCTTGACCAGATTGGTCTTCTCGTTGCTGGGAGGTTCAGCCCTGGTCTTCCAGGTTGTCAGTATGGCAGACAAAGCCTGGTCTTGGATAGACGTTTGAAACTGAATTTGCCTTAGGAAGGACAGAGACTTAACCCTTGTTTTACTAAGAAGTCTGGCCTGCTGTTTGAGGGCAGACTCATTTCTCTATAGGAAAAACTGAGACTTGTCTGTATTTATATAAAGAAAAGGGGGAAGGAACGCCTAGTTAATGGAATTTTTAAGGATAACTCCCCTCCACATTTATCATAGAATAAAAGCAGAACAAGACACCAAAGGATTACAAATAGGATATTTGTCTCTTTGTAGTGACATCCTAGAACCACACACACATATATGTGCATATGTGCTTTCTCTCCCCCCACATCCCTCTCTCTTTCATCTTCCTCTCTTTCACACACACACACACACACACACACACACACACACACGAACTTTAAATTTGTTTTTACATCTTTGACATTTTTCTGCTGAGCAAGAAATTGTTTTTACAAAGTAAAGTCTTTGCAACAGCATCATTTCTATCAGTGGAATTGATAGTCTATGTGGTCATCAGGAGGAGACCTTGGAGAGGGTCCTGGACGCCAGGATTATCCAGGCTCTGCCAGGGACATTTAGGGCACCTGACTGAATGCAATTCGTTCTCTAGAACTTGGAAGGGCTAGAAAGGGAGACTTTAGGGAGCCATGAGCTGCCCAGTATGACATTGAACATTTTTAAGTGGGGACATTTCCCTCTAGGGAAAAGGGATCATAACTTTTTATCAAATGAGCCTCTGACCCACACTGTAGGACTATTCTGTTAAGTGACCTCCCAAGCTCTGCGAGCTTGAAAATTTATCTGGTTTTTACCCTCCTGTTATCCAGACTCTTCTGTTTTCCGTTATGTTTGATGGCTTTGTACACAGTGGATTACAGAGATTTTTTTTCTCCTTGCCTGTTTGTACCTTGATGTTATAGTGAGAACACTAGACCAGAGGCCTCAGAAATCAAATGAAAGGCTAGGGATGGTGGGCAACTGTCCTTCTACTGTTATTTTTTTATTTGATTGTTGGGGTGAGTGGCCAGACCTAATTTTGGGGGGATTCCCAGGAGCCCTCTGGGCTGAAATCTTTCGTCACAATGTGATCATCATCGTATTTCCAGTTCCTGAAATAGCACAGTAACTTAACCTTTTTTGGTCCATCACCACATGCTTGATTGAATACCTTCTTTACTTTTGACAAAATTTTCTTTCCTCTTTGAAATAGCAAGAGACATCTCTAGGCATCTGAGCCTTCCACCAGCTGATGCTCTTCTCTTGTCTTGATGTTTATTTCCTACCTGTCTTAATCACTGCATCCAGAGCCTCTTCACCCAAGCAAGGCTAGGTTCTCTTGGTTCTGCCCTATCGATTTCCTTACACTGCTGCTACTCTTTTTCAAAATTCGTCTTGCCTTTAGCAGAACATTCTATGATGTTCTATCTGGCGAAAGACCAGGTTCCTTAGAGAAATAGCCTTCCACTGTGTACCTAACATGTAAATGACTTTTTCTGCATTGGCTAGCTAGTGTTGTCTTTCTTGCACTCTTTATTGCTGGCCTTTTGTTTCTTTGCTGAGGCCGACAATGGGGTTATGTTCTCCTTTCCCTGCTCTCCAGGGTGATTTAGTCTCCTACAGACCTATAATAGATGTTAGACAAATTCAAAGTCAGTGTAGGGGTTAGAATCATGTCCAAGCATCCTGCCCACCAATCTGAATGGAGGGGCTACCTCTTATTCCAGGTCCACCCATGCTCTCCTCAGGGTGTATTTCCCACTATTACACCCACATAGCAGGATCTCGACCTTGGCCAACTTTTAGGGCCATTGGTATTGAGTGTGTGGGTGCTGAGCTCACATCCTTGCTAATAGTTCTGGGGCTGAAGGTACAGAGTGACAGAGAATGTGTCCTTGATCAGAACTTTGGAGAGAAGAACGTGATTCTCCCCTTGTGTTTCTGAGGCAGTCAATGTTACTTAACCCAACTAACTCAGAGGAGGGGATCCTCTTTCTGTGTGCCGTCACTGTGCTGTTTAAAATAAGCGAGGTGTCCGTACTACCGGTTGTTTGCAGGGCAGATTCTTTTCTTCTTCAATTAATCTCTCTTCCCACTTGCCAGCCCCCACTTCTTCCTGGACACTTAGCAAAGTGTTTGGTGTTTGGTTTGGATGAATAATTAATCCAGAAGCTTTGTGAATGATTCATGGCCCATATGCTGGGGCAACAGGATGTGGTGTCTACGTGTTTGTGTGTGTGGCACATACAGAAGGTCAGAGGCTTGCTTCTCCTTAGGTTGGTGGTCCTAGGTTGTGAGTACTGCCCAGGAGGTGGAGCAGGTGACATGTGGTCTTCCTTTAGGAGATGCTCCAGGAAAAAGAAATTATTATCCATGCATGTATGTATTTTAACTCTGGACTGTTGTTTATGGTTTGGATCAGATTACTTAACAAATTGGAGTTTATCTGTTCTAAATTAGCTATTGGCTGTCTTCAAGATGGGTGACTGACTTGATGTTTCTAAGCATTAAAAGGAAAGAAATTTCTTACTTTGCTTGCATCGAGGTAGGGACTAGGGACATTTTTCTTTAGATCTTAACCTAGTTGTTCCTTGTTACTCTACTAATTCTGTTTCCTGGTATAGCTCCTTCACTGGGCAGGGAGAACATTCAGTTACAGTTCACTCTGTAGGCTTTTCTTTGCCTTTGAAGAATGTTCTTACTTAAGTGCTTGAGAGCAGGAGGCTGATGCCTGATTGTAGACATACCACTTCCTCCTCTGCCTTCTCATTTTGAGTAGACACTCCTGAGTACGCCCTGGTCACTAGAAGCAAACAAAGGAGAAGCAAAGCTGCTACATTAAGTGCTGAACTGAATTCACCGTCTCTTAGGCAGTCAGAGTCTACATGTATTGTATAGGGGTGGAGCAAAGAATGTGCGGTGAAATCCAGAACTCTGATGAAGATATGACACAAATTTGGGTCCTTTCTTTTTTAGGGCAGTCAGGAAAACATTTCCCTGTATCCCCTGGTATATTCTAAGGTTATACTAATCTTGTTTATGTTCTCCATTTACGTAGCACTTGCTAGTACGTATGGCGTAAGAGTTGACTATACCTATATTTTCTCTATAGCTTCTCAGCTCTGTTAACAACCAATCATCTCTTCTCCACTGATTTTAGTTCTACTTTTGTTTGTATATCAAATTCCAATATTTACACTCTATTTTTAGGTTCTGTCTTCTACCCCTGTGTCTATTTTTAAAAACTGCAAATTTTATAATGCGTTCTTGATAACTAGTAGGGTTAATCTCCCATTTTCTTAAAGAATTGGATGATCTAGGGCATTATGGTTTTATATGAACTTAGATTTGATGTGTCAGAGTTCTAAAATTTTGTTGGAAATGAAGTGGGTTTATTGACTAGAGTGGGAGGAATTGACTTAACATTGTCAAGTGTTAGTGGTATTTCTTCACTGCTGGAAACATAGTTTAGGTCCTGTGACAGTTTGTGAGAGTTCTCCATTCAAAACCTTTTATTTTCATATTTCCAATGTTGTATCTAATTTCTGCTGCTGTGATGAATGTATTTTTTGTATTTCCACTCAAATGTTGCTAATGTACATATAAACATTCTTGTTTTTATTTGTTGATATTATATTCAGAAATATCAAAGTCCTTTTATTAGTTAAAACAATTCTATAAATTCTCTTAAATTGCCTGTGTAACAAATTATATCAGCAACAAACAACTATTATTGCTTTCTCATTTGCCTATTTATATATTTTCTTTAGTATACCAGCCAACATTGCTAGGAAGACATCAAATAATGGCAGTGAGCAAGGTCCTATTGTTCCTTCTTTAAAACTTTTCATTGATAGATGTTTCTTGTAGAATGAAGAGGAATAACTTATATAAAGAGCATAAGGACTAACAGTCAATGAGTTTTGATAATAGCACAATGCTTTAATTAACAAACTAAAAGGCCATTGATTTTATTCTATAAATGATTAAACATTGAACTTGTGAATGCCCCTGGAAAAATTCAGTTAAAAAGTTTGACAATAAAAGTGTTTGTTTTTTTTGCAGTGATCATATGCATGGGATTTGGGTGGAATGTGAGTTGATGATAAAAACAAAGGTTTTATTCAGGAAATCTGTGGAGCAAAAACCCATAGAATGAGTCATGATGAGAATATAATTGATAATTGCAGCTAAGAAAGTGTGACATTGCACAAGTTGAAATAGAAGCCACAGGCAAAAGGAAACAGTAAAGAAATAAAGTAACAAAGTTCAGCAAATCCCTTAAAAATCGAGAGGGGAGAAAAGAAGCAATTAAATAAGGTGATTTAACTGGGTGGTGGTGGGCGCATGCCTTTAATCCCACTTGGGAGGCAGAGGCAGGCAGATCTCTGAGTTCGAGGCCAGGCTGGTCTACAAGAGCCAGTTCCAGGACAGGCTCCAAAAAGGTGACCAGAAGCAAGAGTAGAAGTAAGCCATGATCAGTAGTAGCCAGAACAAATGTAAATAGAACCTGCAAACTTAAACACCCAGCTGCATAAGAGGACAGTGGGAAACGGAAAACAGTGTCGGTGGGAAAAGATAGGCTATATAAATGTCAACAGAAGGAAGTGACTCGTGGTTATAACAGGTGAAAGCAGGAAGGTGATAGCATTAGGGACAAATGGTGACTGGCTCATCAGCTGAGATTTCAAATGTATGTGTGTTCAGATGATATCTGCTGGAAATTGGATTTGAATAAAATTCAACTAAAATTTAGAATTTATAAAAATGGTTCACATTTTAGGCAGGGTAGGTAGAACCTCGTTGGTTCCAACAGTTAGGCAACTGGATTGATAACGAGCAACAGGAGAATGGAGGTTTTTAATAACCCTGGGCCTATTCGATCGGTCTTTTCAGAAGACTTACAGTTATGACTCTACATAGAGAAGAGACTGAAATATCAGATGAAATTTAAGTTTGTACACATACACATATATATGTATATATATACACATATGCATATACACACATATATCTATCACATACACACACACGAGAGAGAGAGAGAGAGAGAGAGAGAGAGAGAGAGAGAGAAATGTGATTCCTTTAAGAAAATGTTAGTGGGTTTTTTCTGTTGGTTTGAGGCTGCACCTGAATCTACAGATACGTTAACTACCATCTGTGGCTCTGTGACCCTGCAGGCAGCGCCACACTGCTCAGTCAGACTGGTGGGATTTCCAGTCTGCAGTCACCATGGGCTTGCAGCTGCCACCAAATGTAATTTTTAACTAAGTCTTCCTCATTCTATTTACCAATAAAGACTCAGGAGTCAGATGTTGGGGTAAAAACTGGCTAGCTCAGAGAGGCCGGGGAGCAACTGAGACCCAGCAAGAGAGTGTCTCTCCAGCTACCCCAAACCAAAAAGACAGCCAAACTCCAAGTCCCTCCCTGCTGCTTCCTGTGGGTCTCTTCTCCCTCATCCTGGCTCCTCACTACTCTCAACTAGCTGCTGGCTCTGTCTCCTGCTCCAAGGTTGATTTTTATTTACAGTCTTGGGTTTCATGGGGCGATCAAATATCACGCAACATGTTAGTTTCTCTAGTTTTTACTCTTTGGTGACTGGCAACGCTTCTAATGATTGTCATATTTCAGAGGACTTTCCGTCCTCTCCCTCTGAAAACCATGCATGTTTTCCTTCCTTTGTTTCTGCTGTTCTTGTTGTTTCACTGATCTGTGCCTTAGGTGGTGACTTTTGGGTTTTGTTCTCCATGGCATTTTAGGGGGAGGGGCAGCCCTTTCCATTGAAAGGTCAGTAGCTGCAGTCACTCCTAGAAGTACTTTGGAATATATCCCCTCCCGCTTCAAGTTTTTCCCCCTTTATTTCATTTTTTAATATATTGCCATCTCTTCATTTTGTTTTTCCTGTGTTTCTAGTATTCATTTGGCTGATCCTGTAACTCTATGAATCCTTTAAAAATCTTTTTTTCCTTCCTTCCTTCCTTCCTTCCTTCCTTCCTTCCTTCCTTCCTTC
>LOEQ01001795.1:434158-445590 GCA_001685075.1 Bramus lutescens
AGCAATGGATGAGTGTTCCCCTTACTCCGCATCCTCTCCAGCAAAGGCTATCATTGGTATTTTTGATTTTGATGGCTGGTCTTTTTATGGTACACTTGCTGAAGGGAATTTCAGAGAGTCTTGCTGTCAATGCAACAGAACACAGGGGCTTGAGTTCGAATCCCAACTCAGTTATATCGTAGTGGAGTGATCTTTGCCTCCTTGTGAGCAAGAAAACACGGCAGAACTGATGATTGGCCCTTTTTGTTGGAAGAACTTCATTGTGCATACCGATAGGTTTCATACAAGTGTATTGTGTACTGGTGTTCATAACACTTCTCTCTGTCTTCCTTCCCTCTCTTACTATTCCCATTGTACCCGTACCCCTTCTCTCTGATTTCTTCCTTCTCCTGCTCTTCCCCCTGTATTCATACGCCTCTCTGTGTATCTTCCTTCCCTCTCCTCTTATTCCCATTCATTTCCTTAAGCTATTGCCATTCCACTCCCATGTCCTATGTACATGTTTGATTTTAGATATCTCTGGAAGGTCTAAAACCAAGAAATCCAGTAAAGCATTGCTGTTTGTCTTTCTGAGTCTGACTTTGGGAACTACCTTTTGAAGGGATGAAAATATTCTGAAGTTAGATAATGATGATGGTTGCACAACTCTGTGAATATAGAGAAAACCACTGAATCGCACGCACTTGGAGCATGAATTTTGTGGCCGCATATATAACCTGATAAAGCTGCTGTGAATAAAGAATGCATACAGCTTCTAAATTAGGACAGCAGTAAAAATGCAAATATCCAATTACAGTAACATTGTGACTCTATTTTAATCTAAATTGCCAGGGACATATTACAAATGCTAGTGGTGGTGGGCTGGTACACACTGGCAGGGTAGATATAAGATGGCCCTTTAACTCTCTTCTCTCCCCCCTTCCAGCCTGTGAAGATAACAAATGTTTGTTGCTGTCTTACTGTGGCTCTGAGAGAGCTGTAGAGGAGATGGAGAAGCTGGTGGCTGACCCCACAGTAAATTAGTAGTTACTGAGTACCAATGCTTCTTCAGATCTGTCATCCACAGAGGGCAGCAAATGACAGATAGCAGTTAAAGGGCCATCCTTCATAGAGTTTGGTTGTTCATTTGGTTCATTGCAATTGTTCCTTTTGTGTTTTAAGAAGGCTTAAAGTCCTAAGCAGACTCAGTGGTTCCAAGTGGCTCTTGAGGCTTTGTGTGCACCAAAATTATCTGGGGTTCTTATTAAAATGAGAAATGTTGGCCTTACCACAGCAGGTTGAGAGTCTGTAGCCAACCAGGCACTGGTGCAATTCTTATGCAGATATTTTATGTACCACATTTTGAAGAAAATCATCCTATTAAGAAAATATCAAAGTAGGCACGGGGCCAACCCAAGCAACTTCAGGACATAGTTCTCCAAGAACTGTGTGTGTGTGTGTGTGTGTGTGTGTGTCTTACCTGTCTCTGCAGTGTTAAACACTTCTATTTATTTGTTTGTTTGTTTATTATTTATGGCACCGGCACTGACCACAGGTCTCACATAGTCTAGGCTCAGGATTCTTTTTGCTTTTTAATTTATTCTTCTCTCATATATTATATCCTGACTTCAGTTTCCCCACCCTCTTCTCCTCCAAGTCCCTTCCCCAACCTTCCCTTTTCCCAAGTTCCACTCCTCCTCCTTTCCCTTCAGGAAAGGGCAGACGTCCCAGGCATACTGACCAATCATGGCATATCAAGTTATAATAAGACGAGGCATATCCCTTATATTAAGTCTGAATGAGGTAACCCAGTAGGAGGAAAAAGGTCCCCAAAGAGTCAGAGACATCTTCTGCACCCACTGTTAGTCCCGCAAGAACACCAAGCTACAACCATAGCATGTACACAGAGGACCTAGCTCAGACCCACAGAAGCTTCGTAGTGTCGGTTCAGTCTCTGTGAACCCCCTATGAGCCTTGCTTAGTTTATTCTGTGGGCTGTTTTCTTGTGGTTTCTTGTGTTTTCTGACCCCTCTGGCTCCTACAATCCTTCCTTGCCCACTTCCATAGCATTTAATGAGCTCAGTTTAGACAAGATCTTACTATTCCCAGACTGGTCTCAACTCACTTAGCCCATTGTCTTAGTTAGGGTTTCTATTGCTGTGAAGAGATACCATGACCACAACTCTTATAAGGAAAACATTTAATTTAGGCAATTTACAGTTTCAGAGATTTAGTCCATTATCCTCATCACAGGAAGAGCTGAGAGTTCTACACCTTGATCCACAGGCAACAGGAAGTGAACTGAGTCTACACTGAACATAGCTTGAGCATAGGAGACCTCAAAATCCACGATCACAATGACATCCTTCCTCCAACAAGGCCATACCTACTCCAACAAAGCTACACCTCCTAATACTGCTTATGAGCTTATGGGGGCCAATTAAATTCAAACTAACACACCTATGTATGATTTGTAATTGTGATCCTTCTGCCTCAGTTTCAAACTTTTAACAAATGCTTGAAACAAAGATTAAAAAAATGAACCACTATTAAATATACCATGATGGTTTTTTATGTAGATTTTAAAAATGAAGCTATTTCATGTAATTAGTATTCAGAAATCTTTGGAATTTTAGACATAAGGGTTCCATCAAAGACGTCCATTTAGAGTGCTGCATTTTCCAATCAAGCAGAGTGTACCTCTCTGGTCATGGCTCTGGCCCTGCCTCTCTAGTCATCTCACAGGCCTTCCTATAGGATGCCTAGCTGTGATTGCTCCTGGCTCCATTCAGGCTGTCCATCAGGGCAGACTCAGGAAGTACAGCAGTCACCAGACAGACTTTACCTGTGAGAACAGGAGAGGAGAGGCATGGGAAACTACAGACTGTCTGCTCTGCCCCAGGAGACCTCAGTTTAGGGAGTATAGATGGGTTCAACATCTGAGCCACCGTACTTGTCACTTTCCTCCTATCTGTCCCCCTGTCTTTAGGAAAAAGAGAATTTTTTTCTTGGCCCAATGTTATCTCACAGGCCCTCAGGCCAATCACTTTCTTTGCTGTTCCTTTGGGTATGGCATTTCCTTGACCCTCTGTCCCCCAGTGGCAGATGAGATCAAACAATACCCCAGAGGTTGGGGATGAACTGAAGACTGAGCATTGCCCAGCCATCTGGAAGGGTTAGAGATTAGTGAGGAGCTGTAGAATGATGTGACGACCAGCCTCAACTGGAGAGAAACTGCCTTGATGGAAAAAGCGAAAGTCACAGAGGAGCATCTGGTATCCCTGACAGTGTTGCAAATGGAGTGTATGCATCAAGTAGGCAAAAGCTTGGCTTGGAAGGGGATGTGTGCCAAGTGCTCAAGTTTGAGTGCAGTCTTGGGCCATCTGGGAACAGGCCAGTGTGTACCATCCTTGAGAGAGGGCATTGGCAGAAAGAGCCTGCTCTGGCCTCAGGTTAGGTGCTCTGGGCTTTTGCCAGCTTCTTCCTTTCTTGAACCTCTGCCCACCTGTCTGAAAGCAGACAGCACCCTCCACTGGCCTCATACAGGTGACGGGGAAGAAATGTATGGGGGATAAGTTACATGGGGGACTATGTGGAGCCCTCTATGGACCAGAGGAGGAGAAATTCTCAAACAGCTACTGACCATTCATGTTGTTAAAAAGATCATTGATACTAGCCTCTGTATATGATCCACTGTGATGTCTATCCTCTTGCCATGTTGTCTGTCTCTTTGTAACAGACACCATGCTCTCAGGGCACAAGGTATTGAGCATGAGCACTGAACCATTTTCCACCCTAGGATTTGGGGTTGGGTACCAATTTGGGGTCAGCAATGATAAAATAGAACTAGACTCATCATTTTCTACATTCTTTATATGACAGATTCCCAAATCCTCCCTGTCCTTTTATAATTTTATTTTTATTTTTTGTGTACCTGCAAATATATATGTGCACCAAATGTGTTGTCTGGTGTCCCAGGAAGTTAGGGGTTTTGGTTATCCTGGAACTGGATTTAGAGATGGTGTGACACACCATGTGTGTGCTGGGAATTGAACCCAGGTTATTTACAAGAAGAGCAAGAGCTCTTAACCCCTGAGCCATCTTTCCAGCCCCACAGTATACACTCTGAACCATTGAGCCATCCTTCCAGCCCCTCACACCTGTGTTGAAACAAGTCACATGTTCTTACTTTGGTGTCATCCTCTTGGCTGCCAGCATCTTATGGCTTGGATGTTCTTGTGGCTTTTTGGTAGACTTCCGGCCACCACATCCTTCTTAGTTTCTTATTTGCTAACTGTCACAAGAAACTTCTGAAGCACCACCTACGGAAGAGATGCATCGTAAGATGTGACCCTAGAATGACTGATTTCCTAGTCCCTGGATTCTGCCCTCTTTGTGGCCTGTGATGTGTGTGCTGCCCTAGATCCTCCAGACACGTGTTAGCTTCTGCTTTCTCGTGTACATCTTCATGACTCCATCACATCCCTACTGGTGATCTGCCATTCCTCATTACTCACTTCTCATGCATCTTTCCAGTCTTTCTTCCTTTCTAAGCCTTACTCAGTGACAGCAGCTCATCTTTTGGCATCAGGAACCACAGTTCATTTGAACTAGAGGGACTTTGAAAATCCTTGAGAACTGCAGGTCTGTTTAATACCAGGCCTCCTCTTTCAAGTGCATTGCTGCTTCTATCAAAACGTGCCACCTAAGGATAACAGGAAGTTATTTCACCCACATCTAACTGGGATATTGTCATCAATAGAAACAGATATGGAGTGGAAATGAAAAACAGTGTTTGTAGGGGGTTTCTTACTCATTGTCTTTGCCATGCGATTGTACTTTGTTATAGTCCCTTTTCATTCTTATTGTCATGGCCACAGATTGATCCCTTTATTGTATCATAATATGACACTGACTTGTTTGCTGTTTCTTGCATTGAAGTAAAAACTGTCTCAATGATCTTTTGTAGCTCTTGGCATCTCTAATAGCTCCAGGCAGAGGATAGAACCCCTATGCACTTAATTCACTGACTATCAAGAGCAATTCTAGAAAGACTACATTGATAGCTTTTCTTAATCTTTGATCTGAGGCTTCCAGGAGTCGCCTAACTAGAATTAAAGATACCCCCCCTTTTTTCATAATACTTTATTAGCACCTTTGTTTTTGCTCAGATCATATGGGTCATTATGAACAGATTCCTGCCTCCTCCTGGATTGAGTTTCTGGGGGCAATCAATCGACTTTCTTTGTATGGCTCATTGGAATTTTGGCCATGAAGTGTGTTGCGTGCTATTTTGTTCAGTATCTGGTAGATGGATTGGATATTCCAAGTAATAACATTTATTCACATGTGGTCTATCTGTCCATCTTACAGCCTCCTTCTGCACTGTGGCCAAACCCCAGACTGGGACTAAGGCCAGGCTGTAAGGGTTTGGGATGATTTCCAGATGGGCAGAGGTAGTTGTGTTTCTGGGCATGCCTCTAACCACACCTCAAAGCCAAGTATACAATCAATTACCTTGGTCTTATCCATCATATTTAGTTGGCTAAGCCTCTTCTTCCATCAGCCCAGATAATGAAAAGAATGACATTCGTATTGTTTATGCTGTGGCACAGAAAACAAATCCACTTCTGGATAACAAGGCATAGAAGCCTTTTCTGAACCCTCAGACGGAAGTGACCTGGGAGAAAACAAGCATGTCTGAGAGGAAGAGAAACAAAAGGCCAGCCAGAAAGAGGAATCGATCTTCAGTGATTCCAAGCCCCTGGGAACTTACAAGTCTAACTCATCTTACAGAATAAAGAAACTGAGCCCCTCACTAAGGGAAAATAACCCAGTGTCACAGGGGTGATGGAGTTGGTTCAGGATGCACAGAATTAATTTTGATAGGTTCTTATGGGGAACATTGTGCAGTTGGAAAAAATAAGTGATGGATCAGATTAGAAAAACAGAACCCTTGGGAACTAGAGAGAAATGGGGCCGGGGAGAAGGACTGGAGAAATAAGCAGTGCTGTTTGCTTCTTATTGGCATGCTTACTCTTTCCTCTCTCTGGAAAGAAAGTTAAGTAGGAGAATGAAGGACTGTCAAACTCATGCCCTAAGTCAGCAGGGCTGGGTAGGAGCACCTTAGGCAGCTTAGCACTGGGCTGCTTTCTGATCCCTTAATCTCTTTCCCTTGTAATAATCTTTTCTCAAGGTTTTACTTTCAGAACTTTCTAGAAACTTCTGAAGAATGAGTCATCCAAAGAGATAGATGAAGAGGAGTCATATTACTTCCATCATGTTTATAAAAGCCAAGGGGTGTTGGCAGCCATCTTCAAGAAGGACTCATAGGCTGTACTCATGATGATGGTGGTGGAGAAGTGTGTGTGTGGGGGAGAAAGCCACAGAGAATACATGCAGATGCTCACGTGCCATGTTTCCACAGTGGCAGGTGTGTAGTGTGCAGGGGCTGAGGTACCAGGCAGAGGTGAGCATGATTGACTTGCTTGGCATGATGACGTGTTTGAACTTTATCATGCAGGCAATGGGAGAATGTGAGTGGTGCTAAAGGTCCTTGGGTAGATGGACCTTCTAATTCTTAGAGGCTTGAGGTGTGTGTGTGTGTGTGTGTGTGTGTGTACACAATTTGGGAGGTAGATAGAGAAGAAGAGGTAGAGGGAGAGCTGGAGTGACCAGTTAGAGTGTGTGGTCTGTTATCTATTTTATTATCTGACAAACACGGAGGGTAGGGCCTGGACTGAGTCAATGGAGCCAAAGAGAAAGGGAACTGATGTGAAAGCTACTTTCGGACCTTTAAGCCTAGAGGATGGGGAGAAGGAGAATCAAAGCTGAGCCTCGTTGGGAATGGTACTCCCTACCCTGAGGAGTACTAACGTTCTGGATGAGGAGCATCTGCAGTAAGGAGCTTTGAGGAGGCTTTTGGCTTTGTGAGTTCAATGTGCCCTCTGAGCCTTGGGTAACTCTCTTATAGGAATGCTGGCGTTCAAGGCAGGGGGCTGCGGACTTCTGGGATCTGTCACTGTCTAGTGGTTGCTGAAGCAGCAGATGGGGTTAGATTCTTCCCGGAGAGAGAGTAGACAGAGAGGGAAAAGGCCAAGGGCAGACTCCAGCAAACCACTGCATCAAAGTCTTTAGAAGATGCTGGCGTCAACAGTGTGCGGACAGCTCCAGGTCACTAGGAGGATGGTTGCTGGAGGCCATTTATGGAAAATGCAGGGAGACAGAATTTCTGGAAGAAGACAATGATTCTCAGGGTCAAAGGTCATGTAGAAAAGCTATGCTGGCATTTGCCTGGGAAACTCTTACTGCTTCTGTTCCTCTGCTGGAAGTGAGTGCTGTTTCTTTGTGACAGATAGTAATGTCCACGGGGTGGAGTTCTTCCTGCTCTGTATGTTAGAGTCCATGCGTAAAAGTATCTTCTGGTTGTGGGCTTCAGTCATATGGCAGGAAAGAGTCATCCTAGGCAGTCCCCACAGAGTGGGAGAGGGGGCTGGGTGTGAGGGAGATTAGCGTCTTAATTTTAGCAAGACTCTTGGAGCTCCTTAGAAGGCGAGCTTTATTCCTACAAAAATAGAAAGTATTATTATTACTACATCTTCATGCTGCATTGGAGCCAAATACTGGAGTCCTCAATACTGTATTTATTTCACTGGGATTTTGGAGGGCTAGGAAAGAATGGGACATTTAGGTTGCTAAGTGACGTGATTCTAAAAATAATGAGATTCCCCAGTGGCTCCTTCTCCTGTTGTTTTGGCTGGACTAAGAACATGATGAGGTCAAGTAATGGCCTGGACCTGTGTTTAGGTGGCCCCGAGGCATCTTGTTGGGGAAGGATAGAATAAACTCTCCCTCTTGGGCCCTCCTACCTGCTTCCCCTTAGGGCCTACTACTTTGAGAAATGGTAGGAAAAACTGGGCTTCCCCCTGCTTAAATCCAAGAGCTTTGCCTAGGCAGGCAGCCCTGATGGTTGCCATGGTGATAGTGGGTGGTTGGGGGAGGCAGTGATGCAGCATTTGGCCTGTGCAACTGAGGTCCCCAATGTAGGCTGCTGGGAGCTCAGGCTCCCAATCCTCTTAGTTGTTTTAGGAATCCAGAGGGTCACTTGCTACAGTGTTGAAATCTTCAGACCAGATACCGATCTCAGAGAGCTGAATCCTTCACTGTTCAATATGTGTCTCACCTGGACCAGTTCTGGAAGGTGCCTGTGGGCTCAGGAACTCCACAGAGACCTTGGGTTGGGGAGCATATGCAGAAGAGAACTCTGTGCTGGGGAGAGGGGCTGACACCACAGACATGGGATTGAAGAAAGTGTTTAAGAGCTTC
Source organism: Bramus lutescens (assembly GCA_001685075.1). Classification (NCBI taxonomy): domain Eukaryota; kingdom Metazoa; phylum Chordata; class Mammalia; order Rodentia; family Cricetidae; genus Bramus; species Bramus lutescens. Next base: position 442,463 of record LOEQ01001795.1, read on the forward strand.
TAATTCATCAGCACCCCTGACAGCTGAGCACCAAGCTCTGCATTGACACTGCTTGTGGTGCGAAGTTCATTGCAGAACAGAGCACACCATTTCATTGTTGGGTTAGATTTCTCTCATTCTCTTTGGCAAAAAAAAAAGAAAGAAAGAAAGAAAGAAAGAAAGAAAGAAAGAAAGAAAGAAACGAAACCTCTCCCTTGATCCAGTGTCTCAAAAGCCATGCAGTAAGCAAAGCATTTATGTCTTCATCCAGCTGACAGTCACAAAATGAAACATTCATTCTCTTTTTTAAAAAATGTATCTTTCTGTGTGCATATGTGTTGATGTATGGGAATGCGGAAATGTGTGTGCCATGGTGTGCATGTGCGGGGCCAGAGGACAGCCTCAGTTGTTGGTTCTCACTGTCCACCTTGTTTGAGACAAGGTCTCTTGTTGGTTGCTGCTGTGTACAGCAGGCTAACTGGTCCATGAGCTCCAGGGCTTCTCATGTCTCTGCCACTCATCTCATTGTAGGAGTGCTGGGATAGTAGACACATGCGATCCCATCCAGCCTTACATGGGTTCTGAGGATCTAAGTCAGATCCTCATGTTTACATGATAAGTGCTTTGTCTACTGAGTCATCTCCCCAGCCCAGCCTCCAAACATAGGTAACTTTTCCTCTGACGTCATCTCAAGATGCCTTATGTTGGCACTCTCCTGTGTTTCAACATGGTTTCTTCTTGTATATTAGTGCGTATTGATTATAGTAATGAGGTACATTATGACATTTTCATACATTTGTATCACACACTTTAACAATAATCATGCATGGCCTTTGTCCTTTTGTCTCAGCATTGCTCTTAAAATAGTACACTCTAAACAGAGTGCACACTATAACTGCTCTGCTCCCCTGTAGAGTAGCTCAGGACACACGGTACTGAAGTTGTGAAAACTCTGAGAATTTTTTTGTTGTTTTTCTCTCATACCTTATAACTTGACTACAATTTCCTCTCCCTTTACACCTCCCAGTGCCTCCCACCTCCACTCTCCCTCAGATCTACTCCTCCTCCATTTCCCTTTTAAAAAATAAATAAAAAGAGCAAGTGGCGCATGCCTTTATTTCCCAGCACTCGGGAGGCAGAGGCAGGCGGATCTCTGTGAGTTCGAGGCCAACCTGATCTACAGAGCTAGTTCCAGAACAGGCTCCAAAGCTACACAGAGAAAACCTGTCTTGAAAAACAAACAACCAACCACCACCACCAACAACAACAAAAAACCAGCCTCCCAGGGATATCAACCGAAGATAGCATAGCAAGTTACAATAAAACCCTCAAATCAAAGGGTAGAACAGGCATCCCACTGGGAGGAAAAGGGTCCTCAAACAGCCCAAAGAGTCAGAGACACCATCACTCCCACTATTAGGAGTCCCATGAGAACATCAGTTCCACAACCATAACATATGCACAGAGAACCTAGCTCAGACCCATAGAGGGTTTTTGATTGTGCTTCAGTCCTGGGAGCCCTAGGACCCCTCCTCAGTTGTTTTTGTGGGCCATATCCTCATGGTGTCCTCACCCCTCTGGATCCTACACTCCTTCCTCTCCATTTTCTGAGGGGTTCCCCCAGCTCTAAGTGTTTGGCTGTGAGTCTCTGCATCCGCTCCCAGCAGTTGCTGGGCAATGCCTCTCTGATGTTCCCAGGTCATACCATTGGTAGGCATGAAACCTGTGGATGTCATTCCCAGATATTCATATGAACAGCTGACCTTGTTCTCTGCCTTATTTTTTGCCACTTAAAATGTTTATAAAAATTGTTGAATGAAAAGAAACAGCATAATGACAAACTCTAGAGGCCTCTATGCAGTTTGAATGTAGAACATAATAACACTAACAGCTAGTGGGTAATATATAGAGATGTACACATACACACACATATATGCATACACACACATGCGCACACACACACACACACACACACACATTCTTCCATGCATTTGCTTTTCTGTCTCTGCCAACCCATAGTCTTCTGAGATAGTCATTATTTCAGTAATGAGGAAGTAGACCCACAGAGAAGCTGGGTCCATTGCTCTGGGTCTCAGGGCTCTAATAGCAGAGCTGGCATATTGCAACTCAGTGTTTTATCTACTGATCAATAAAACTTGGAAAACATGTTTTCAAGTGACAGATCTCAAAGTGGTCCTTTCTGCCATGGTGACAGTGGAATGTGAGAGCAGTTTGCGGGAATCTAGTGGTACCAAATCTTGAGCATTTCCTGATTGATTTCTCTAGTGATCGGATTGAAAGCCAGAAAGGTTCCTTTGGATCAGTTTTCCTAGGCAACCTCAGGCCAGCTCCTGACAACGGGAAGCTGTGGCTGTGGCATGTACCACAGCCCTCACTTTCTGAGCCTGCACTGACACTGAGCTAACACTCCTGTCCATGTGTTATTTGAACACCTTACTTTCTTATTGCTCTCAGATGACATACAACATACTGCTGAGTTCTGGAGATGACAGTGAGCTCACTGGTAATCATTCTAGATTTTTTTTTTGAATCAAGCAACACATCCTCTCAGGTGTCCAAGGTAGTCCGTTTGAAGTGTCTGTCCACATGAACACTGGATTTGGGAGGACAGTGGGTTCAAGTCCAGTTCTTCAGTAGGAAACCTGAAACAAGCTAGCCAGGACCAGCCTGGAGGGCAGGGGCCCTTACACTATTGGCTTTCATTTTCTCCTTGTTTTCTCCACCCTCCCTCAGCCTTAGCAGGCTACTTCTGGTGCCACCTGCAGTTTCTTCTGGGTTGACATGGGAAGGAAAAGTCAGGAGCATTCATGCCTGTCCCTGGTCTTGGCTCTTGGACTATGTGGCCCCCTAGGGGAACTAGAATACACTTATGTTGGCATAATGACCTGGACCTGCAGAAATGGAGGACAGATGAGCAAGGCACAGAATTCTTTCACCCTCACTGCGACCCCTGCCAGTCTGTGCAACACAAACCCCTCCTTGAGCTTTGTGGAGAAGTTCAGAAAAGCTCCTCGGATCCTCACTCTTTCAACTCAGTCCAAAGAAAGAAATGTCTTTGTTTCTTTTCTTTTTTCTTTCTTTCTTTCTTTCTTTCTTTCTTTCTTTCTTTCTTTCTTTCTTTCTTTCTT
>LOEQ01001795.1:450937-467883 GCA_001685075.1 Bramus lutescens
TGGCTGTGAGCCACCATGTGGTTGCTGGGAATTGAACTCAGGACCTCTGGATGAATAGGCAGTACTTTCAACTGCTGAGCCATCTCTCCAGTCCAGCTATGGGAATTTTAAAATGTAATCACTAAGCAATCTATATTTATTTTGTGAACTTTTTTATACCTTGCTTTTTTAGATGTTAGACTGATGCAACAGATGGCTGGAGAGATGGCTCAGTGGTCAAGAGCATTTGCTGCTCTTGGGAATGACTTGGGTTCCGTTTCCAGCACTCACATGGTAGCTCACAACTTTCTGTAACTCCAGTTCCCAGGCATCTGGTGCCCTCTTCTGACCACTGTAGGCATCACACATGCACATGGCACACTTAACGTACATAGTGCAAGCAAAATAGCTATGCACATAAAACAAAAATAAATCTTTAACAAACTGTCTATGGTACCGACACTTGCCATAGCTCTCTATCTGCAGGGTCACCTGCGGAGTTTTTGAAGCTCAATGTTAGGAGCGCCAGTTAGACCATTTTCTTTTTTCATAAAATATTAATTGGACACAGCCTGGTTTCTTTCATGTTCAGAGGCCATGACTAATTTGCATAGCTGGCAAGGTAAAAATAATTTCAGAGCAGAAGGGAGAAATCTTTGTCACTAGTTTAAACTTGGACGTTGGTGCCAAGACTTCTGCGAGGGGTGGCCATTTCTTTGTCTGTACTCCATGATTAATGAATGTGCTATGTTGCTAGTGTCCTCTCTGAGAAACGGCTACACCACTTAGATGTGCCCCCACATAACCTGTGGATTTCTCTAACAGCTCAGCACTTTATTCACAATGACAATACAATTAAAGTCACTTACGTTGTTTGTCCTTACATGTCATTATCAAGTAGATTTGGGTAACAAACAGTTCCTGTATATAGACACAATTCTTTTTAATTATTAAAATTGCTGCTATTTTATTATATTCCAAATAGGTGGTATGGTAGATATGACTCAGAACTCCTTGAATGAATTTTGGCTTAATGTCTCTAAAAAGTAAAAAGCATTTTGTTTTCTCTGACAAATGGCTCTAGTTCCTTTGGGGGTTTTTCAGACGGTTGGTATTTTATAGTAGTTTCATGGCCGACCACCTCTTCATCAAACCTGTAATTATGAGTTTGGCTTCTAAGCAAGTATGGGAAATTTTTAGTTTTTTTTTTTTCAAATACTTGCCATGCTGGAAGAAAAATGTCATATGCCTGTCCTGCAGATCAGTCTCCCAGGTATTAAAAGCAGAATCAGAATGTTCTGCATTTCTCAATGGACAAACATATTTTCCTAAAATTTATAGGTCTATGATTTGTTGGAAAGAGTAGTTGCTTTGAGAAGGTTTTATAAATTCTGACAGATATATTAAGCCAAGTATTTTCCAGCTGGGGGAAGGAAAAAAAAAACGAAGCAGCATCCGTCATAGCACTGTGAGAAGGGAGGCTTTGATTAACGTGCTCTCCCTCTACCCTTAAAGGGTTCCTTGGGTCAGCATGTGGGATGGAGATGGTGGCACCTGTCGGGGTGAAGGTCATCTGAACGATGAAACTGCACAGTAGTTGCCAGTTGGCCTTCCTCATCACCTGTGCCTGCATAAAACAGTGCCAGAGTTTGTCGTCCCCTCCCCCATGCAAGCTGACCTTCCTGCGTGCGTGCATGCATGTGTGTGTGTGTGTGAGAGAGGGGTGTGTGTGTGTGTGAGAGAGAGAGAGGTGTGTGTGTGTGTGAGAGAGAGACAGAGAGAGAGGGGTGTGTGTGTGTGAGAAAGAGGGGTGTGTGTGTGTGTGAGGTGTGTGTGTGTGAGAGAGAGGGGTGTGTGTGTGTGTGAGAGAGGTGTGTGTGTGTGTGTATGAGTGATGTTTTGTGAAGAGGACTCTGACATTCCTTGTGCTTATGAATGAATATAAACCTTGTGACTCTTGGATATTAAAGAGGGAGCATTGTTTTAGTACTTTAGGAATTCAGCTACTTGCTAAGACAACTTGTGTGTTCTATTACTGTGTATTAGCTCTGTGTCAGGTTCTATGTGATATTTTGGTTTGTTTGTTTTTGCTCCTGCCTTATGCATCCCTTGGCTCTTGTAGGTCTGGCTAAACCAGTTACACCAGCTTCTGGGGTTACTTTCCCAGGGGATACTAGCTGGACAGGAAAGATGGGCAGTTCCTGTGGTGTCTCTGTGATAGGAATCTACCTAGGTTGTTCTGAGGTGGAAGGGCATGGCTCATAGAACTGTCATGTTACAGAAAGACCGAGAAATGGCTGGGACCCTGTGGACTCAAGCACAAACTCGATTCCAGCAGAAGGCCTTTTTTGTTTTCATCTCTTTTCCCCTCTTTGGGATCATCTGCTCCCCCTCACTGTAGCCAGCTTTGCTCTGTTATTGAGATCAGAACTGACTACAGCTCTGAGGCTTTTGTTTTAGGGCATTAGCTGCTTCAGAAGTGATAACTGAGCTTTATTGCCAGTTCCCAAATATCCCAGGGAAGGACCCGCAACCTTTTGTGGCTGGTATTATCACAGGAGAATGTTGCAGTCTGCTGAAGACCTGCAGAGGGATATAGGTAGAAGACAAGGTTCTGGCAAAGACAGCAACAGGTAGCCACACTGATGGGCAGTGTTGGGCTGCATAGCTAGTCCCTGGAGTCTGACTCTGGAGTCCCCTAGTACATTCTAGCAAAGCCAGTATTGGGAACTTGGCTGCCACATGGATTATTATTAGCCAAGCCCTCATTCTTGGCTGTGTTCTACTCTGGGTTTGGCTAGCCATCTCAACCAGTGATCCAGGTCTGGAGGGGACCCTAGTGGCACAAAATAGGTGAGTGGAGGATCAGCAGAAGTCCTTTATCACCACTAGAAAAACAACCCAAAGAACATGTATCTATGTTAGCGAATTCTTACGTTGTGGGATGTCCCTCTGCAGCCATTCTCCTTCATTGTCAACTCTCTGAAGCACAGTTGTGGTCACCTCCATATGATGTCACAATCACAGGCACCATAAGGCTCTGCAGAGAGGCAGCGCTGTGGCCATCCTAGAGAGCATTTATCACATCTGTGTGCCTTTGGGATATGTTTCTAGCTATTAGCCGTTATCTTTTGTAGCTACCAAAAGCACCAAAGTTAGAATCCAAATGTATGGATTCGAATCTCAATTTAATAATTTACTATTGCAGTGACCTTGGTCTAGGCAGTTTCTCTCTCTGAGCTTTAATTCTCAAGCTTAGGAATGGGGATGGTGATACCTAGATGGGTGATGTCTGCATGAACTGTGAAGCAATGAGATAACTTTGGTTTTATCTTTGTCATCCTCTCTGGAACCTAAATGATGATTAGAGTTCTGCCTCTTCTTTTGGCATTTTTATTTTCTTGGTCTGAGTGCATAATCCCCTTCCCCCAAACTCCCAGAAAACAACCCAGGACCACTGGTAGTTAAAATTAATGGCTAGGATTATGCCAGCAATCTCAGTTCTGATTGGGTAGGCAGGCAGGTAGGTAGGTGGGAAACATGCCATTCACTACCTTTGGTTAGCTGTTAGGCATTTCTCATGCTCACAAGAATTATCTGAGATCTCATTGGTCAGGTGTTCTCCCCCAGGGGTGGCTTTGCTTCCCAGTAGACATTTGACAATATCTGGAGACATTTGTCACAGCTGGTGGAAAGGGGGCTGCTACTGGTAGCTGCTGGCTAGAGGTTAGGGATGCTGCTAAATGTCCTAGAGTGCAAAGGTCAGCTGTTCACTGCCAAGAGTGGTTGGTGTCCAGATGTCAGCACAACCTTTTCTATGTGACTTATTTTGACTCTTAAGCTTTGTTTTGGTGGGGAAGAAAAGGAAGTCGTTTATACTGTGACTTTTCTTTTTTCATCAAAAGATGTATTTTAGCACCACCCACTAAGTTTCCTTTGAAATTTAACTTGGAAGCTACATTTTCTATTCCATAAATGGTTTCCCACTTTTGCTAAAGCCAGAGGCGCTTGCTCCCTCCTGTAAATGGCATAGACTTTTCTTACTGGAAAGGGAAAATTGACCCTCCCTGCATTCTGTCCTCCCAAGAAATGTTAAACCTGCTTGGTTGCCACTTACTGTCTGTGGAACAGACAAAGAAATAAGGGGAAAAAAACAAAATAAAAAAAATAACACAAAACAAATCAGAAACAGATACCATTCTATGATGATGGTGCGTGTGTGTGTGTGTGTTGTGTTTTAGTGTGTGTGTATGTGTGTGTGTGTTTTATACTTCTCTGTGTTCTGTCATTTAGACTATCCATTTCACTGCTGGGACCTGAAGGAGGAAGAACTTTCTTTCTTTCTTTCTTTCTTTCTTTCTTTCTTTCTTTCTTTCTTTCNTCTCTCTCTCTCTCCCTCCCTCCCTCCCTCCCTCCCTTCCTTCCTTCCTTTCTTTCTTTCCTTTCTTTTTTATTTATTTAAAAAAGTATCCTTTCTCATTTTACATACCAAGCCCAATTCCCACTCCCTCTCCTCCTCCCATTCCCTCCACCTCCCTCCTCTCACCCCCCATATACTCCTCAGAGAGGGTAAGACTTCCCATGGAGAGTCAAAGTACACTGCTTTGAGGGAGGACCAAGGCCTTCCCCACTATATCTAAGCTGAGCAAGGTATCCCTCCAAAGAGAATGGGTTCCAAAAAGCCAGTGCAAGCAGTAGGGATAAATCCTGGTCTTAACTGCCAGTGGCCCCACAGTCTGCCCCAGCCATACAACTGTCACCAACATTCAGAGGGCCTAGTTTGGTCCTATTCTGGTTATTTCATTGTCAGGCTGGAGTTGGTGGGCTCCCATTAGCTCAAGTAAGTTGTTTCAGTGGGTGTCCTCAGCATGGTCTTGGGGGTGGGGGAGAAGTTTCTTCCTATAGCGCTGTGTCTCCAGTCCTTGGAACACAGCAGCAAAGCCTTTCAGTGCAAACTATTTTTCTGGTTGGGAGAAACATCAAGAAGGTTCATGGTGCTGTTGAATTAGCTGTGTACATTGCTCCATCTGACCTTTTCAGAATAGTGGTACCCTTAGAGAGAATGTGTGAGTGTGTGGTGGCTGGAAGACAGTTGGCCGGTTGGGGCTACTGTGGGTAAGTGCCACTAGAGCAGTGCTTAGGAGTCTCCACAACATGAGGAACTATATTAAAGGGTCTCACAGCATTAAGAAGGTTGACAATTACTGCACTAGAGAGTTAGAAATTAACTTGATTACAACCAGCATTAAGCATAAGAAAGGAAGTATTGAAGAGAAAAAAGCAAGTATGCCACATAGAGAGTAAATATTCTTTTATGTGCTATGTGCATATATAAGTATTCATTCTGCCTCTATTATAAAATATAATTCTTACTTAGTTGTGATCAAAATAGTCTGAAAAAATTACTCTTGTATATACTTTTAGTTTGTTATATGACTTAGGTCAGTTGAAGCCCTGAAGACTGTCTTTTTCCCTTGTATAGATAAGTGGCCTGTTTTAATCATGTTGCCATTCTCAGGCCAATTACTGTCTATGACAATACATAATTTGTTAAGCTTGATCTAGGTTTACCCACAGTGAATCTGGAACCCAATGCAATATATATGACCACTGGATAGTCCCCCTACCAGAGAAGAATGAATTGAGGACCAAGTCCAAGGCTAACATCTGTCTGGAGCAACTGAGTCTGGGGCTGAAGGGAAGTGAGGTACTTTCAAGCAGGAAGACTCTTTTGAGCACAAAGTGGCTTTGTGACTTTGGACCACTGCCATATTTAAGACTAGACGACGCTCTTGGAACATTGGCAGACTCCATCCAAACCAACACACCCCACGAGATCTTCCTGGTGGGTGACATTTTCCCATTCTGCAGAACTGTCCACCCTTCTCCACTCTCCCTGCCTCACCAGGACTTGGCCACACCACTGTGGTTTTAATGCCATAAATGTGAGGATCTCCTGTTTTCCTTGCTCCTTCTATGCATGCCTCATGCCTCTTCCTACATCAGAGGACATCTTCCCGCCTATTACTCAAGGGTTACCTATTGACCTTCCTACTCACGATTCTATATCTTGCAGTAAGTGTCATGAGGATAGCTACCATGTCCATTTTGGCTCCCATAGGAATTCCAGTGTGTGTGCTCAGTAGGCCTCAGGTAACTACAGCATGGGTCTTGGGCTAAGGGGTGGAGCTAACCCCAGCAACATCAAGGGATTGCATTATAACCAGTGAAGAGGAGGAGTCTGCTTACAGGGACTGGGAATTAGGCAGTTCAATGGCTTTCTCATTCTCAGCTTCTTTGACTTTTCTCTAATAGATTTTGGTCAACTTGATAATTTATTTTCTTTTGAATAGTCTCTATGTGAACAACTTAATGAATGAAGCCTTCTTGCTTTATTCTTTATTCAAGACAGTAAAATGAAATAAATTCTCTAGAAATTGATTTCCAAATCAAATTACACTTCCAATAATGCATTTAAAGGAAATGAAGAGAATAATATGGCATGTAATTCAGTGGATTTTTGATGAATCATAATGATTTACATGTGTGGTTAAAGTGCTCTTTGGTTATCGCCACAGGTACATAGACACATCCCCCATGCATAAGTGTAGCCATTCTGTTCTAGAGAGACTGGATTAATGTTCGTGGCCCTTAGGTTGAGTTTTTCTCGGGTCCCACTATTCCTATTGCTAGAGAAAGGGCCTGTATTAGATGGAAGCAGAAATACAGCTCCTGCCATCAAGAAGTTGGCTCTGAATCGAGTTACAAGGACCCAATTACTTATCATTCATTAGATTTTTCTAAGATGCGTGAACCTTGCATGCCTGGATGTTCAGTGTAACTATCAGACTTTGTTTAAAATCTGGGAACCGAGTAGCTGAGTGTCCAGCACAGCTGTCTGGATACGGAGCATAGGTGTGAGCTGCAGAGGGTAGTGCCACTTGGACAGGCTGTGACTCAGAGCCAGGAAGGGCCCGAGAGGCCTGTTTTTATGATCATCTCATCTTATAGACAAGGAAACTGATAACAGTCTTTCTCTTCCTTATTTGTGATACCATTTTATCAGATGCTTTGCATGAATCAGGCTGAAGTAGACACTGGCTTTTAAAACGATTATTTATTGCCTTATTTATATGGCTCTTATCTCCCTCTGGGGAGTCTACTTGTGTGTATTCCTGCAGACGTTTTGTTCACCTTGGAAATGGTAAAGGGTAGCCCTAGTGCAGCTCAGTTGTGTTTACTGGGACATGCTGCTTAAGGAGAGAATCCATTTCTTCATCTTCTCCAGCTTCTGGAGCTATCTTCTTAGTGACCTTCCTCCGTCTCCAAAACTAGTGTGAACAGCACCTGGCTTCTGTCTTTCCACTGCCTTCTTGTCCCTGGACAAGTCTTCCTCTGTCCCCTTCTTTGATGTACCTTTGCATTTATAAACAATTGTGGAGTCCAGAAGTCTTCCCACATTAAGATCTGTAACCTTGAGGAAAGCTCTTTCTGTCACAGCAGATGACATTCATAGTTTCTGTGGAGTAGGATCTGGTCATCCCCAACACACTAAGATGCCTATTTTCTGAATTTCTTAGACTAGACTTCTGATAGTCCTTCAGTTCTGCAACCTCCTGATATGTTCTCAAAGTATGTTGAGAGTTTGGTGGGGAATAGGATAGTCTAAAATGTTTCTGCCTTTTAAAACAGCTAAAATTTATTTCGATTACTTATGACTAAGAATCAATGTGGTAAATCTGTAGTATGTAAAGAGATTCGCAAGCATTAACTTTTAAAATCCTTAACCTCCCGAACAAGGCTTTGCCCCCATTTTACAGGTAAGAACATTGTGTCTCAGAGTGGCAATTATGTAGGTTTGAAGGACTGTGGTGGAGTTAAAACTAGTATAATAGAAGAGTATGCACTCTGACCTTTTTCAAGGCACAAGTGGAACGTTGACTTGGATTTGAGGTCTGAAACATCTTGTTTTAGTAGGGAAGGCAAGGCAAAGAAGAGGTGGTCCAAGCATGAGGGAGACTGGAGAGAGAGAGGTGATTGCTGTCAAGACACAATCTTCAAGGGAAAGGCATGGTAGAAGTTAGTGCCTTCTTGGAGATATAGTGCTATGAGAAATGAGGTGCCTTCTCGAGCTTGGTGGTGAACCTAGACCTAATGTTAAAGAGCCCTGGCTTCTGTCTGTTCTCCAAAGAGAACTTGCAGATTTGCTGAGGATTAAATAATAACTAATGGTAGAGCTCTTTATACAGTAATTTTTAGCTCCCAATTGTGTCATGATCAGTTGGACTCATTACTTTTGGGTATTGAGTGAGACTGTAGTGTGTGTGTGTGTGTGTGTACACCTACATACATACATGGTGGTACAAGAAGCTCATTTCATGCTGAACAATAAGTGGAAAGAAAAGAGAGCCAGGTTCTACAGTTCCCTTTTGAAGGTGCACCACCATCAGTGACCTCAGATCTCCCAGTGGCTGTCTCTTCCAGTATTTTTTTTTCTTGCCTTTTTTTAAATTGTTTTTATTGCACTATGCATTTTTTACACTCCCCTCCCCTCTTCTGCCCTCTCCTGTGATCCCCACACTCCCAATTTACTCAGAAGATCTTGTCTTTTTTTCCTTCCTATTTAGATCCATGCATGTTTCTCTTAGGCTCCTCTTTGTTGTCTAGGTTTTCTGGGGTTGTGGATTGAAGATTGGTTTTTCTTTGCTTTATGTATAAAAGCCACTTATGAGTGAGTATATATAATATATGTCTTTCTGGGTCTGGGTTACCTCACTCAATATGTTTTTTTCTAGATCTATCCATTTGCCTGCAAATTTCAAGATGTCATTATTTTTTACCGTTGAGTAATACCTCATTGCGCAAATGTATCACATTTTCTTTATCTATTCTTCGATTGAGAGGCATCTAGGTTGTTTCCAGGTTCTGGTTATTACAAATAATGCTGCTATGAACATAGCTGAGCATGATAGGGGCCAAGTCTTTTTGCTCACAGGCCTTGAAGGAATTGCATTCCAAACTACAGCACCACCTAAGTGTACTGTCTAGACCTAGCAAATAAAAATGCAGGCTACTCGGTTGTATCAGCTACTGTTATCTGTACTGGGACCCAGTACCTAACAAGAAATAATTTATGGGAGGTTTATTTTGCTTTACAGTTCAAGAAGGGACATAGGCCACCATGGCGGGGAAGGCATGGTGGCAGAAACATGAGACAGATGGTCACACTGCATCTGTCATCAGGAAAGAGGCAGTGGAGAGTAAGTAGAGTCAGATTATAAGACCTCAACTTCCTCTGATGATGCTTCCCCTCAGGTTTCTGCACACCCCCCCAAACAGTGCCGCCACCTGGGGACCATGTGTTCAACCACGTGAGTCTGTAGGGGCCATCTCACTTTCACACCACAACACTGTCTAATTTGAAAACCAGATTTTAGGTAAAGAATGGATATCCCACCCATGATTGAAAAAGTGCACTAAACTTACTTAGTTGTACAAGAAGGTATTTCTATTCTTTATGAGGAACTCAAATTTTTCTGAGAAACTTACATTTTATCTGACAATTCTAAACAGAAGCCCACTGCTACAGGGTGTTTTCAGGCAGAAAGTGAACATTAGATGCCTGTAAAACATAACAAAACAAAACAAACAAACAAACAAACAAAAAACTATTGACCTGGACTAACAGGGAAGCTAAGAAAATACCCTGAAGTCAAAGGGCATCAAACACTGAAGATCTGTGGGTGACTGATGTGGGAGAGATGGTTAAGTCCTAATTGTCGAGGGCATTGCTTCTATCCTTTCTCCCTCTCTGCCTCTGCAGTGGCTGTGACCAGGAAAACTTCTGTCATATCTGATCAGGTCAGCCTCCTCTCGCCACCTTCTTAGCTGCTGACAACCAAAGGCAAAGCATTAGTAGAGAGGCTGAGGCAGTTACTAAACGGGACTGTATGTGCTACATGCTGTGTATATTCCTGCTTGTCCGCCCTCTGCTATGGGGGAATAGTAGGAATTAAGTACAACTCCATACTTTTCATCAGTTCTATGCCTATGAGGGAAAAAGAAATGGAAAACAGAGCCTCTTCTCTTGAAGTGTACGTACAGATAGCTCCTGGGACAGCAGAGAGCTTAGACTTTTATTAACTCAGAATCGAACTTATCCCTGGTGGACTTCCTCTGTTTTTGTGATGTGTGTGTGTCTCCAAGTTTATGTGTGTAAACATTGCAGCAGATACTACCTGCCATTAGAGCCCATCTTATAGTCATGGAGACAGGTGCATAGAGGACTCCGAAGGTCGTGAAAGGGACCAGTGGCGACTCACTTGGGGTTTGTGGCCTTAGATGGAAGGAATCAAATTCATTTAAGTGTGCAGAGATAGGACACTGTGACACTGGTATTTGGGACAGCACAATGGAATAGTGTTGCTGAGTAGTTCTGGGCAAACGTCACAGCCCATGGCACAATGGGAAAAGGACTGATTTAAATATCACAGGGGAACTGACTTTTTTTTTTTAACCCTTTAACTTTTTCTGAGCCACGTTTCCTCACAGAAATGAAATGTAGACTATGGTCTTGTTTGGTGATTTTTAATAATTTAATGATTTAACATTTGAAAATGCTAACATATAGCAAACATTCTGTATTTGCTACCCCAATGTCTCCTAAACATCTCTGCTATGAATCCTCATGGTGTCTTGTAATTATGTCTTCTAAGTGGCTGCTTCCATGAGACTACGTGTCAAGGGCCATTTCCTACTCCTCTTTCCACCTGTCTTCCTGCATTAGACATGGTAGAGGTTTGCTGAGCTCTATAAACACCAACACTTAGGTTTTGTCGAGGCGGGGTAGCTTCTAATCTTTTATCTTCATCTCATCCTCCCTTCTTCTATCATTCCTACCGAGGACATCCTGTAATATGGAGTTCCTTTGGGGAACTCAGACTCTAGATCTTGGATGATGTGTTCCCAGATGTTCCTAGATGCTCAGACATACCTATGTCTGAGTACCATCCCAGCTTTGCTAGTCTAATCTTCTCACCAGTAAGTTCTAGGATACCTGTGGCCCCTATCAGTTATTGATTTCTGCAAATGTGTTAATTTTTTATCAGTGAATATTAGGTTCAAACCATCAAGCTGCTATTAAGTAACTTTTTGTTGTAAGCTATGAGGATAGGTTTGAGGGCACAGGTGTCTCTGAAGTTGACTCTGTCCAGAGCACAGAGGACTCTATTAGGTACCCCAGGCTTGGAGAGGGGTGGATGAGAATGTCAAACTCCTCTAAGACATAGTGATGCACCGATAGAGATGGGAACAGAGTAGGACCCTTTTCCTCAATGAACTTTGCACTCTATGAATCTCATTGCTTCTAACAGGTGGCTAGGGGAGCCAAGTTATAGCTCTTTTCTGAATAATAGAAATCGAGTAGCAGCCAATGGCTATGTATATTTTAAAAGCTCTGTTACTAATCTTCCTGCACTGGAAGAAAAAAAAATTCCTAAGGAACAAAATAGCTTGAGAACATGGGTTGGGTGAGGTTCTGCTTGCTTGTTTGCAGTGCGAAATGAATTCAGTCAAGAGCACCCTGGATGGTGGGAGAGTGAACAAACACGCCTTACGGATGGCTATGTGATCCCCCTGGAATAAATAACACATTCTTTTCTCTGTCTTTCATGCTAGCTTTTCTCATATGCCCTTTCCCATGTGAGCTTGCCTGCATGCTTCCCTGACACTTGCATCTCCGTTAGCTTTTATTTCTTATTTTCCTCCTTGTCTGCATCTCCACATTTTTACGACTTCTCTTGGAGTCTCACTCTCCTGTCTTCCTACCACGTTTTCCGCTGTATGTTTGTGCCCTCTTGTAACACTGACTCCTGCCTCCACCTCCGTGTTCTAAAGCCTACCTGTCACACCCAGGCCTGGGGAGGAAAATTTCACTTCCAGCAGTTTTTTGAGCGATGTGAAAGAACATCTGAGTGTCTGAGTATCCTAGGAAACAGAACTCTGGTTTCTGAGCCGAGTGGATTCCTCACACTGTGTTTGTGAAACACAGGGAAAGGAGAGGCTCCCACCTTGGCAGTGGAGGCTCAGTGTTGGGTCCAGCCTTTGTTCAGGGGGAAGCAGAACAATGGCCCTGTTTTTCTTCTGTCTCTATCCCGCCACCTAGCCTTGAAGTTTCTTTCTTTTTCTCTTTTTCCCCCTTAGGTCTATTTCTGTCATATTTTTCAGTTCCATTTTCTGTATTTCTCTTTGTTCTTTTTCCTCTTTAGAAGTTATGCCGTCCCCTCCCCAGCATCCTTCTTTGACTTTGTAAGTGAGAATCATGAGCAGTATCTGGGATTCTGCTCATTCCTGGCTTTTCTTTTCAGAGGACCATGTCGGGGTTGGGGTCAGGAAAGATGGAAATCACTGAGAAAGAAGCTTGCCTGTGATGGGTTCTTCATGAGAGTAGGAGTACTTTGTTTTTTTTTCATTTGAGATTATGTGAGCACAGATTACATAATGTTTTTCGCTTTTGCATGTGTTTTGTATGTATGTGTGTTCATGCATGTGGGTAGGTGCCAACACAAGCTTTTTTGTTGCTTGTGTGTGGAAATCAGAGGACAACCCCATGTATTGGCCCTAAGGTATATTCTACCCTTTGTTTGAGACAGGCTGGTGACCCTGGGATTTTAGGAACCCACCTATTTTCTGCCTTCCATCCGGCAATCTCCAGCCTTTCACGTGTGCCTTACTATGCCTGGCTTTGTAACGTGTGCTCAGGGGAGTGGAGCTCAGGTTCTTATATTTGCAACCTAAGTGTTTTAGAAACTGTGCCATCTCCCCCAGTCCAAAGTATAAAAGCTGAAACCTGAAAGTTATCTCCACCACTCATCCCAATCGCCTAAATCCAGTGTGGGCTTTCTCTTCCTTCCTAATGTGAGCTGTGCAGCTTCAAATGCTTGACTCCTGCTAAGGTCGGGGGTGTTCCACCACATGGAGGAAAGCCTGCGGGGTTGGTAGGCAGCTCTGTGTTCACAGCCATTTCTGTGTCTGTCGTCCTGGATTGGCATTCTCAGTACCTGTTGATCCGGCATCTGCTTCCTGGAGCCTTAAGGCCTTTCATATGGCTCTCTTTGCCTACATTTGAAATCTTGCAGAGAGCCTCCTCAAAGAATAGTACATCAGTCTTTCTTGCTACTATGCCATTTTCCAAATGAGTCATTTCCCAGTGCTTCTGAATAGAGGGGCTAATCTTGGAGAAGTTGTGAGGGATAAGTTATTAGCCCACAAAACAAAGAGTAAGCTGGGAAATTTAAGTCAATATTATTGATCTTTTGTCAGAAACAATGTCAATTTTGCGCTTTATAGTTTCTAGTACACTTTTTAAAAAAAGCATAGTTTCTCACTATAGCCTAGTCTGGTCTTGAACTTGTAGTTCTCTGGGCTCAGTTTTATAAGTGCAGTCATTACAGGCATGCATCGTTATGCTTGGCCCAGAACACTTTTCATCTTCAACATGGTGTAATTTTGTGTCTAAAACTAGGTCATTGTACTCCTCTATTTTATAGATGAAAAAAAGAAAGACACCTGGAGGTAGAGTGACTTGTATCACGTGGCTAGTTCTCTGGGCCAAGACTTAAACCTAATCCTACTAATGCTTAGTCATCAACTATACCACTCACAAATATACGTGCACCCTTGTCCCCACAAGGTATCAGCATTGTCATTGGGTTATATGCAATAAATTGTCTCATTGATACTTGCTCTACACAATCTAATAGTATTTGTGTGGATTTGTATATGTGTTTATGTGTATGCTTCTAGTTATGACTGTAGAAGGTGGGAAAATGAAAGCAAAGAAACCCAGTCCAAGTCAAAGAATGATTTGGGGGCAATTACAAAACATATTAATAATGCATAATGACATAGGTATATAGCTCCCAGTCATTAAAGTCAGTATATTCTATTTATTTGGTAACAATTCTGAGTGTCAAGGAGGAGAAGAGTAAGTACTTCTTCTTTGAAGTTTAATCCAGGCAAATTCCCTAAAGAGGACAGGAGACAGGAATAGGGAACTTTGAAATAAAAAAAACATAAGGGTCTGGTAACATGGAGAAAGGGAAGGAATTTTGCAAGGGGCAGAGGAAAGTGAAGGACCAGGTTTGGCTCAGGTGTGGGACTTATGTTGGAGATGGCGCGTTCTGCTCATGGTTTGGGACGAGGATGCCAGTATGATGGTAACTTCTTCTCTGCACAGTGAAACCCAGATGGCTATATTTAATTCCACTCGACACCACTGGTGATTCAACCAGGCTCAGGTGCACCCACATGCAGCTGACACTAGCTTTGTGTACTTTCCAGGCACAGCCTGCTCAGCATAGCCTCCCCATGAAGCAGGAGGGGCCAGACAGGCTGTGGTAACCTTGACTCTTTTGTGTCTCTGCCCACAGCATCCTGGCCACTGCTGGAACCCACTTCAACACCCATGTGGACTTGCGGACCCTCCGTGCTGTGCGTGTCCTGAGGCCCTTAAAGCTCGTGTCAGGAATACCTAGTGAGCACCTACTTTCTTCTTTCTCATTTTCTAGCATCCTCAGTTGGATCCAGGGTATCTGTCAATGTAAGATAGACAAGAGTCTTCCTGGAAGGAAGCCCTGGAAACGCAGCAGTTGTGCAAAGCATTGTACTTATAAATTTAACATTTCCTCATATTTAAATAATAATGGAAGATATTTTTTAAAAAAGAAAGTAAAACAGAAAAGTAAATGAAGACCATTTTTATGGTATCACTCTGAAATAAATGTTAATTTGATGTATTTTTATTCATTTTTCCTGATGTATTTTAATATAATTGTAATCATTATATGTGTGTAGTTTTATCTGCTGAACTAAGTGTGTTACTTTCCTAAGGTTAAGAAATCTTATACATGTTGTCAAAGGCTATTTGTTTGCTGATTAGTGTTGTACTTCTTCCCCAGAGCTGGATCTGAGAAAGAGTAATAGAAAGGTTCAACCTTATCCCTATTTTGTAGGATTTGTACCATAGCAGGGGTTGCCCTAATGTTCTTGGAGCAAGAGACATAGACTAATGAATTTAATCTGTGAAGGGGATCTACAAGTTAGCATGGAGGAAACAGGGTAATATGTTGGCAGGAGTGAGGAGGAAGGAAAGGGAAGGGACATAGGAGGTGACAGTCTTCAGCTTGACTTGTCTTAGTTATCGCTTTATGAGTGGCAACTGTCATCTCGGGATTGATGGTTCCTTTTCCATGGAAGATTTGCCCTCCTAGGAGAGGGTTAACAAATCTATCTTGTCAGGGGGCCATGAATGAGGGCTCTGTTTCATTCCGTTTCCTCTCCCTAGGCCTGCAGATTGTGTTGAAGTCCATCATGAAGGCCATGGTGCCTCTGCTGCAGATTGGCCTTCTGCTCTTCTTTGCCATCCTCATGTTCGCCATCATTGGCTTGGAGTTCTACAGTGGCAAGTTACATCGAGCATGCTTCATGAACAATTCAGGTAAGGTTATTGTTTTCTGTCTTCCATTTTCCCTCTTCTTCTCCTCTTCGGTCCTAAGCATAATTACAGGGCATTTGGATCTCTGCTGAAAACTATACTCTATTCCAACCCTAGAATTACAATCAGAAACTTACTAGATTCGGTGGCCTTTTGAGGTAAAATCAGCTAAAGATCCGTGTGACAGCTACATTGCAAAAACATGTAGCCTCCTTGTCTGTAGTTGGATGGGTTCTAATAGGTGGTCTCAGCTTTTTCATATTAATGGCGGAGGGCTTTTAGAATACATACCAAAGCCATCAGTCTGGATAAATGCTCTGGAGAACAGAATCTTTGATCCACAAACCAGTGGGACCCCGGAGACCAGAATCAGATGGGAGTCCCAGTGGATCAGCGAAGAGAGCTTTCTTCTGTGCTGGGGCTCACTTTGGTCTCCCCTCTCTGTGAAAGAACTGAGGGAGCTCTGAGGTTGGCTTGTCAGTTGTGCTTTGGCAATTGTGGGGTGCATATAACCCCGTTTCCCATATATTTGTGCCTTATTTGTTCTTCACAAGCCAAATAATATACTCTAGGAAGAAAATCAGGGAGGGAGTTGGGGCCATGAAGGACAAGTTAAAGAATCCTAAATAAGTACCATGTTTTTATTAAAATAATCTCCAAATGATTTTTATTTTACCTTTAGCTTAAAACCAAAAAATGTACACCTGAAAAGCAAAATACAGTTAACAAAATAAAGCAGCCATTGATTTTTATAACTGTCCCGGAGAAACCTAGGGAGAACCAAGGTCCATCCTGATTCCTAGGGTTGGAAAATCAGAGAGATTTTGCCGTTACCTCAGGCTCTTCTGTGTGAAGCAGCCCCGTGAATTTCTGTGGTAGTGCAGCCCAAAGAAGAACTTGGTTGGGATCTGAAGAAGATAGAGGCCCTGCTTTTCTCCAGAAGCATTCTGAATTGCACAAGGGTGTGAACTGAGAGGTGCAGAGAGGCCAAGGTGGGAGAGGGCTTGAGGCATGATGGGCCAGCTTCTGTCTACGGCGGGAGAATTGCTTGCTTGTGTCTTCCTAGGATCATTTCCAGTTCATGCTAAGCACCATATGGTTTGTCTCCCACTCTCCAAATATATCCACAGGTGTTCTAGAGGGATTTGATCCTCCCCACCCGTGTGGTGTGCAGGGCTGCCCAGCTGGTTACGAATGTAAGGACTGGATCGGCCCCAATGACGGGATCACACAGTTTGACAACATCCTTTTTGCTGTGCTGACTGTCTTCCAATGCATCACGATGGAAGGGTGGACCACTGTGCTGTACAATGTGAGTGAGCCTGTGGATGGTAGGGGAGGGGCATGGGATACGGTGGAACCTTGGTGCTATTTTGGTTCCTCTGGAACAGGAAAAGTTGGGGTTGTCTGTATTCAACTTGGGAACTTAGCAGAGCCTAGCGGGTTTTGTCCCCTGGTTGGTTTTTTTTTTTTT
>LOEQ01001796.1:0-17849 GCA_001685075.1 Bramus lutescens
AGCCGGGCACGGTGACACGCGGCCATGGAGCCCGACCCCGCGGCGTCGGCCGAGGAGCACGCACCCCCGGGACGGTGGCGGAGGCGTCCTCGAAGAAGGCGCTTGGAGGGCAGGACGCGCATGGTGCGCTCCAACCTGCTGCCGCCCCTGGGCACCGAGGACCCAGCGGCCGGAGTCCCCAAGGGGGAGCGTTTGCTGATCCGTGGCTGCACCCAGCACCTGGTCGACAACCGCCTCAAGACCACCAAGTACACGCTGCTGTCCTTCTTGCCCAAGAACCTCTTCGAGCAGTTCCACCGCCTGGCCAACGTGTACTTCGTCTTCATCGCTCTGCTCAACTTTGTACCAGCGGTGAACGCCTTCCAGCCGGGCCTGGCACTGGCTCCTGTTCTGTTCATACTGGCGGTCACAGCCATCAAGGACCTGTGGGAGAACTATAGCCGTCACCGTTCGGACCACGAGATCAACAACCTGAACTGCCTTGTTTACAGCAGGTGAGCCTCTCTTGTCCACGTGGGGTCGAGCACCTCTGGGAAGTTGGTGTGGGGTGTGATGTGCACGAGGCCAGGGTGGCCCAAGGAGCAACCTGGGCCTTGTGAAGTCATTTAACCTTAAAGATGCCTCGGCGCCCTAGACGCAGGGGGCCACACGGGGTCCCCCGTCCCAAACTGGCACCCCTTAGCTTCTAAGTCAGAACAATCCCGTGGTTGGCATTTGGCAGCACCTGGGCAGCCTCATCCCCAACTGCTTCTACCTTGTGCCAAGATGTGATCACCCGAAGTCCAGTCCTCAGTCCTTAGCCAGGCACCCTGGCGTTTAACACACAGGGATATACAACTCCGGCTTAAATAAGATCTGTCTTGGGATGAAAAGTTCTGATACACCTGGCGTAGATCAGATTGAAGGGCCGGGGCACAAACAACAATCTGTCCACTTATGTGAACTGTGATTCGGCCACAGACTGAGTACCGCTTGTTAGTCTCTTGGCTAGCTTGTTAGTCTCTTGGCTAGCTCTCCCTGCCCCTCCCGCTCCCCTACCTCCTCTCTCCTTTTCCTTTCTTGTCTGTCTTTTCCCCTTTTCCCCAATGTTTTTGAGATAGCTCTCTGTGTAGCCCAGACTGTTCCTGAGCTGGTAACGATCTTCTTACCTCAGTGTTGGGCTTATAGTCCTGAGCCACCACACTGGCCAGTTTTCTTCCTCTGTGTAGTTCTGGCTGTCCTGGAACTCATTCTGTAGACCAGGCTGGCCTCTAACTCGGAGAGTCCCCTGCCTCTGCCTCCTGAGTGTTGGGTTTCAGGGCATGTGCCACCACCACCACCAGGCTCTGGCTGGTTTTCTTAATAGGCGTTTTGTTTCCAGATGGAAAGAGGCCTTGAGGGGCAGAGTTGCTTCCAGGTTGGTGACAGGGAGTTACTTTCCAGTGGAAGGTCTCCTACCCTTCTGTTCTCACACCCTAAGGCTGGGATGTCAGCCAGGACTTCCTGGTGCACCATCCCCCTTTATCCCCACCTGGACATCCACATAAAGGTAGGTCGTCTTAGAGCTCTCTACCCAGGAACTAAGGAAAGTGATGGCATAGCCTTTAAAGCTCAGTTCAACATTTCTCTCTGGCTCACCTTGCTGGGCATGGCCTTTGCTGGACACTGGTTGACGTTCTTCATGTCCAGCTTCCCCCAGGCCTGAAGGCACCCTAAGAAGCCCCTGCGTTTCAGTTGCAAACTGTACCCCACACATGTGGGCGATATTGTTGAGTCCTGGGATAGCTTACAAGCCAGGGAATCTCTTTTTTATACTTGAGTTTTGATTTTTGTTTTTGATAAGATTCTTGCTGTGTTGCCTAGGCCGACTTGAATCTTTTCACTGCCCTGGTAGTGTTGAAGTTCAGAGAAGCTCAGTCCCTTGCAGCTACTGCGGAGGGAGTGGTGCTGGGGCTCCAACAGGTTTCCCATCGTCCTATGCATATGTTTTTCAAACTTCCTGTAAGAACCACTGTGGAGTTTGTTAAAGTATCAGATTCAATTGTGTTACACTCCAAAGATCTTGGAAGAGACCCAGGAATGAGTACGAAATAGCAAAAAAGTGATATAGCAAAAAAGTGTTTTTTTTTTAAAGACAGGGTTTCTCTGTAGCTTTGGAACCAGTCTTGGAACTCACTCTAGACCAGGCTGGCCTCACAGCTATCTGCCTGCCTCTGTCTCCCAAGTACTGGGATAAAAGGCATGCGCCACCAGGCAAAAAAGGTGATTCTTATGTGATGGCCCACATTTGAGTAACATCCGGTTGCTTGCCCTGAAAAGATGCTCATTGGACAGCTACCAGACACAGTGATGTGGATGGCAAGGGCTGTGGAATTTCCTGAGGCCTGCTCACCAGAAGCCTTAGCAAGGGAGTGGGGAATCTTTTATACAAAAGCCCGCAGTATCTCCAGCTCCTGTCGGTCATGTATCTGTCCTTGCATGCTTTCAGTCGGGACTCTAGCTGGTCTCTGAGTCTGTGTACACGGAGTTCCCATTTCCACCCAGCCGAACACTCCCATAGCTTCCTTTGCAGAAATGCATAAGTTTTAGGAAATAGTTTAATTTCAGTTGACAAAGTGCTGCCCGTTTGTGATTTGGCCCTTGATCGCAGCCCTGTCCAGTGGATGAAATCTGAGGCAGGAATCTGGTATCCCAAAACTATATCCACCTAAACTTAGGTTCCTAGTTTGTTGCTGAGAGTCCAGTACAGCCTCCAGAGAGGCCTATGATGTTCCCCGTCCTCCCTACCTCTAAGCTAAATTCTTGAATGGTTTCCCTTGGAGCAAATAGCCCTGCCACCGTGGAAGGCCCCAGGGCAGTTAGTGGGCTTGCGAAGATGATGGTTGTACACAGGGTCTCACCTCAGGTATCTCTCCTCCCTGTCTGACCTCATCATCATCCCAATGCAGAAGTTGCCTTGTTTTATTTTTTTCAATTCCCAGCTGTGAGAAGGGCGCTTAACCTAATGTCCCACTTCTCTTCCTTGTTGTGGGAGGGCAGGTTAAATTCTTCCTGTCCCAGAAGCCTGAGATTGATGTTATCAGGCCCTTGGGGTAAAAGGAGGTAGAAGCTGGGCTCCATCCCTGAGAGAGGCCTGAAGCTGGGCTCCTGGGCCTTGGTTTGCAGAGTGACTACCAGGAGAAACCCCTTAGAGAAGACAGGTAAGAGCCTGGGGCTACCTTGTGAGCAGAAGGGTGCAGGAAGAATTGGTGCTGCAGGTGAGGGATTGGGAATGAATTAAAAGGCATCTGGGGTGAGGATGGATATGAGCCTTGACCCATGGGTCACTGCATTGGGGGAGCCAGGAAGAAACCTGTCAGATCAGTCTGGCTAGTGTCCTTATGAGCACAGCAAACCATAGACCACTATGCAACGTGGAGGTCTGACCTGTCTCGCGCCTATTCCAGATGCCGTCACTTCAGTTACAGTTGTGAAGGAGGTATTTATTCAATTAGAGTTGCTTGGTTTGTTTGAGGTGGGTGGCCTCAGCCTGGTGCCTAGGCTAGCCATGACTCGTGGGATCAAGTATCCCCCTCTGCTTCAGTCACCAAGTAGCTGGGACTATAGTGGAGAACCAATATCCTTGATCTGAGGATCCTCTGTGGCACTTGTCATCCAGTTCAATTCCGGAAACCTTGCATCTCTCTTCCTAGGCATCTTGCAGGCATCTTCCTAGGCAAAGCATCCTAAGCAGCTGTCATCAGCCTCTGTTCTTGTTCTGAATACATCCTATCCTCCAGTGGTTTGCAGACTCTGTTTAGGAAGTTCTCCTGAGCCACACCAGTAGGCTGGAGAAACATCTGTCTCTAGGCCAGGGGTTGATTGTCCTAAGCTGGCTAGCATCACTGTTAAAAGTTTGTTGTGATGACAATCTATAGTAGGAAGTGTACTGATGTGGGATTCCCCTCTTTATGCTGTGAATATGTATTATTACCATTGGTTCATAAAGAAGCTGCTTTGACCTATGGCAGAGCAGAATATAGTAAGTGATATAAAATATAAGTAATTATATATAGTATATATATATAAGCTGATATACGTGACAATATAAGTGATTAGTGGTCATAGTCAATCTCTTAAAAAGAAGGGGGAGGGTAATATGATATAATAATGAATACTTTAAATTGATATGGACTTTGGTTTGTTGGTACAAATTTAAGGTCAATTTTGTTATATGTATATTTCCACTCTTATGTAAGGTATTATGCTTATACAGCTCATTTAAAATGTGATGTATACTTTAAAATTATGGATTGATAGTCATCTATAATAGTCAAACTATAGTCATGTGAAGTTTTCTAGATGTACAGAGATATATTTCAGATGGATAGGTATTCCTTAAACCTTTCAAAGACTTACAGAATATGACATTTAAAATGTTTTAAGAACATAGATTTTTCTCAACAGTGAAACATGTCTCCTTCTGGCAGCACCAATTACTTTAGAGAGGCTAATTCTCTTAAGAATTAACTCGTTATGCAATTTGCCTTCAATGTGACAAGGCTAGACATTTGGGCAAGAAACTGTTCTTGCCTGTCCTGATTGATGGCATGCTGGATAAACTGGACATGCAAAACCCACAGAAAAATGACTGAATTTGCCAAAATAAGATGAGACAGTCCTTCAAGGTTCCTGCTTCATGAAAGTGTCTGCCATACATTATGCAGGTCACAGAAGAAAGTGACTGACAAACTGCTAATCTAGGCAAAACAATCTTTCAAATTTCCTGCTTCTTGGAAATGTATGCCAGATAATATGGGTCTATAGGCTGAAGATGGATACCCCAATGTTACAGAAGAACTTTGGGTGACTGTCCAGCAGTGAAATGTTTCTGTCTTTTCTAGAGTTTTGGAAGTTGCTTACAATGCATTTCCTGTTTATTTAGGTAATATTATGTCCTTCTGGGGTCTTTGATGAAGTTGAAGACAGATAATTATAATTATAGTTTTCCTTAGTTATGAGAAAAGGTAAATTAGATATGAAACTTTGGACTCACAAAGATAAAATAGATAATAGAATATTTTCTTTAACTTTGCCAGATACAACTAGACTAAATATCATAAGTGTAATTCTTGATTGATAACTGTTTTGTTATATGCAATTTTCTATCTTAAAGTTAAAACCTTCTTTTTTATTTAGACATAAAAGAAGGGATGATGTGGGATTCCCCTCTGTATGCTGTGAATATGTTTTATTATCATTGGTTAATAAA
Organism: Bramus lutescens; assembly: GCA_001685075.1. NCBI lineage: Eukaryota > Metazoa > Chordata > Mammalia > Rodentia > Cricetidae > Bramus > Bramus lutescens. Next base: position 5,231 of record LOEQ01001796.1, read on the forward strand.
GAAGCTGCTTTGGCCTATGGCAGGGCAGAATAGGCAATCCAAGCAGAGATAGAGAGGGAAAGAAGGCAAAGTCAGGCAGACACCATGTAGCCACCCAAGAAGCAATAGGCAACAAACCACAAGCCTCATGGTAAAATATAAAATAATAGAAATGTGTTAATTTAAGATGTACGAGTTAATAAAAAGCCTGAGCTAACAAGCCAAGCAGTGTTGTGATTAATATAGTTTCTGTGTGATTATTCAGGTCTGGGCAGATGGGAACAAAAGAGCAGTCTCCATTTACAGTGTACAGCAGGAATTATGTGGGTGCCAATAACCATGCATACAGTGGTCCCTTATATAAAGTATGGAGTTATTTTAAACCTTTACACATTGCCCTGGATACCCTAGGTGACTTGATACCTAATATATTGGAAACACTTAGTAAAGAGTTGTTCTTTTGTATTGTTTAGTCAACAAGGACTAGAAAGGGATACACAGACATATTTTTATTTCAATGTTGGTTGAGGTCTTGGGTGTAGAATCTGCAGGTGTTGATTTAAAAAGAGGCAATTGAAGAGAGAGACTAAAGTCAAAAAGAAAGAGAGAGGCTTTGTCTGACCTTCAGTAGGATCATGTTTATTCATAGAGAAGAGGCGTCTTGTTACCCATGTGTGCAGATGGCCAAAATGCCTACAGGGGAAGATGAGAGGTGGTCTCTTATGGGGCAGAAGTCTTGGAAGTGTAGTCCTTCAGCAGGGAACTGTCATTCCTATGAGAGCATATAAAAATGCAGGACAGGGGTGTTATAGCTGTTTTCTTATGGGAGGGTCTTTGTTGGAGTGGGTAGTTCTGGTTCCATTAAATAGGTTGTCCTCTGGTCATGCAGTTGTGGGAGAATCTTGACTTGATCCGCTGTGATGGATCAGGTGATTGCTGTCCTACACTCCTGGTGAAGCTTGAGCAATAATTATTAGAGGATTATAAGTGGGTGATTTGCTTACAGAGTAAAACAGAGATTTCCCAGGAAGACTGAGGAATAGGGAGGAACAGAGGTAGGAGAAGGTGGGCATAGAGTTGATTCAGGGTGACAGTGACTAGTCTCATTGCCAGGATTGTTGCACCAAAATGAGCTAACCGAAGTAGCAGGGAGCTACAGAGCACCAGAAAGGGGAACGGGAATAAATAGAAGACTAATTTAAAGAACTGTATCTGGCCCAGGGTAAAAAGGATGAAGGTCTCTTTTAGGCAGAGTTTCTCCAGAGCATCTAAAAGGTCTTTTTGCAGATGTATCTAGAATAAATGGAGCTGTTGTAGGGTGAGAGCATTGGAAAATTTTGTTTGAGTGTAGGCTCAAGCTCAGTCAGTAAAATATTTAAAAGGCAGGGTGAAAACTAGGTATGAGGATATGAAGGAGGAAAACAAGTCAGAGTGGTAGGGATCCAGAGGAATTTTTTTCTAGTCTCTGTATCTCTAGGCCCCGTTTCAAGCCAGTTAGAATTTGTTGGCCTGGAAGGAGTATTGTTTGATGAGGACATAGATCCCATCCTTGGCAGCAGTCAGATCTAGACCTTTTTGAATTTGGAGTGTTGAAGGCAATAGTCCAGGAGTCAAGCTGGTCCTGAAAGATGTTAAGCTGGTCTGAGCTGGTGATACCAGGGAGGTGAATTGATGCAAAGGAGGCTTCAGTTTAGCCTCTTTAGTAACAGTGTCCATAGTGACAAGAAGAGGGATGAGTTCAATGGACCATGCCTTTAGAGATCATCCAAATTGCTTTTAGGGGTTTGAGGGCTTCGATCTCTTGGGAACTACTTCAAGGCTACCAGACAGGCAATGAGGGGAGCAGCAGTTAGAGTGCCTCAGAAGAGGGTCCCCCCCGCCAGAATAAGATTTAACAGTTGTCATAGAGATACAGCATAAATCAGGAGAAAAGAACTGTCCTCATCATTGTGGGGGAATATTCAGAGACAAAGATACATGAGAAAACATACATCAAAATTACCATGAGTTAAATTCAGTTCTACAACTGGCTGGACCTACCTGCTTGTTTGCATCAGACTTCTACATAAGGAACAAGCATCTGGAAGCTTTGTCAGATAAAGTCAGCATCCAAGGAATGAATCTGAGCAGAAAAAGTATCTAAGTGGCATTCCTTGCTGAGCAGAAAGTGGTATTCCTTGCTTTCACATATGATGAACATCATATATTTGCTTTAAATATTTGCAAATATTAACAATGCCAGCTATTACTTAATACTTAAAACGTTTTGATAAGCTAATTTTTATAAAATTTTGGACGATTACCTTAAATGACCATGTCTAATATCTGAAAACATGACAATACATATGTTGCTAACATCAAGTTGTTATACCTGTACCCCAAGGTTATATGGCAAATACATTTTATGTCAGACTTTGTAGTGACAATTTAATTCTAAGTTGTATTCCCCCAAAAGAAACGATTTTTAATTTCCAGTGTAAAAATATACTCTGATAGATAGTGACTGTCTTTCTCTTCTCTTTGCTAGAACACTCTAGAACATCCCAAGTTACTGCCCAAGTCAGCAAGTGCCATGTCAAGAGTCAGATTTATTTTACGTTTTCTAAAATTAACCCTACTAACAGAACCTTTTAAAAATCTCTGCATTCCCATACCATACTCTCAGCCAACAGATGAAAGATGAAAGTAGTCTATCATATCAAATCAGTAATAAATAATTTATAATCTAGACTGAATTAACAAACAAGGAAGGCTAAAGCCAACTCTTTACTGCTTTTGCCCATGGGCAAATTCCTAGGTCCCCATGTACTGACAGCAGTAAGCTTATTTCTTACTTTCAGTCTTTTAAAAAATAGGCATAATTTGTAAAGCACAAGTACCAAAATTAAGTTGGGTTTAACAAGTAATGGCTTTTGGAGTTTTTTTTTAGAAAGCATCTAAAAGGATCACGGCCAAAGCCTGTGCACTCTTGAATCATTTATTACTCTACAGATAAAAGCAATTCTCAGAGACATTTCTTGAATATTCTGGACACCTTTCCCAAGCTGTGATTGTGATATCCAAGTGTCTCGTGTCCTCCTCTAAATGAGGAACACAGAGGACTATGCTGTAGTCCTTGAGATTAGCTTCCGCTAAGGGGAAGAACCGAATGTCAGGGTCAAGCGCATTACAAGTTGAACTGTCACTCAGGTCCCATACCAGTTGGGTGGTAGCTTAGGTACAAGGTTTTTCTGTTCACAGCAGCCTCATGTGCTGGGTTTGGGAGGCACTGAGGTCAGAGAAATTGCTGTTTGCCTCTCTGTAGTTTGAGCCATTTAGGATGGGAGATTCTGAAGTCCTTCATTGGACAAGAGAATCCATTCTCCTGTCATGTGAGAGGTGAGGAGTAATTCATCTTTAGATAAGGAGGAGGATTTTCCTGGTCTGGCCTACATGGCTGGAGCTGGTCAGGCCAACACAGCTGGAGCTTGTCAGGCCTATGCAGCTGGAGGCAGAAGCAGTAGACTTCTGGCAGGTCTTATTTCCCTTGCATCCTTGTCCTGTAATGAGGCTATCAAGCAATGTACTTTGGTGGGATGGGGCTCCATCCAAGATAACTTGTGCTGCACCCAAGGGAACTGCTTGAACTTGGGGGTTCATGCAAGTGTATTGTAAATTTAACCCATCTACCCAAGCATTTATTTCTTTGTAACCAATTTTTAAAATGTATCAGATTTTGAATTTTGAATATTGTTTTACACTAAGGAACTTCAACTTGACATTAAACTTGTTTTGACTTACTTGTTTCAGGCTTGACTTTGACCACATATACAGAATACTATATGATCGGTGATAACAGAAGAATAAAAATTGGGAATAAAAATTAGTCTCTTTCTCCAAGCTCATCTGTCCTCCCAGAGGTGGTTTCTTGCTGAAGGACTACACTTCCCAGATTCCCTTGTAGATTACAGAAGTCATTTCTGGTCCCATATAAGGGTCCATCTCTCATCTTCCCCCTCATTGTGAATGAACATGGTCCTATCTAAGGTGGGACCAAATATCTCTTTCTTTCTTACTTCTATCTCTCTACAGCTGCCTGTTTAAATCAGTCTACCATGCTGGAGACAGCCTTCTCATCCCTTCATCTGTGTGCACTGTAGAAGCCAGCCATGATAAGCTAGGCACCAGGTATTGATAGGCTAACCTGGGGCAGCCATGCCTGAAGTTGAGTTGGGCTCTCCCGCACGTGGAACCCTGGTACTTGGGCCCCACCTCTCCCTCATACCCTACCTAATTTATCACATCCCTTCACCCTACCCGATTTATCTTGTTTTTCCTGCTACGGGGGATTAAACCAAGTCTCACACATTCTAAGGGTTTGTTCGACAACTAAAATAACGCTGTGTTTGACTTTGTCTTTGATCTGCTGCATGGCGCATTGACATACACTTCGCCCTGACTCTTCTGGGCTCCGTGTGTGGATATGAAGGGATGTCTTCCTATCATTAATTGGGAAAACAGTCTGGAATTTTATCTAGCTGTCTGTCTGTCCTTCTGTCCGTCCATCCATCCACCCATCCACCCACCCCGGAATTACCCTCTTCGATTTCCTTTATTTTCTGTTGCTCCAGGGAGCCAGGGTTACCTCTGACCTGTGCACCCCAAGCTTCATGGTTTGTTGTTTCAGGAGAATTAAGACAGGGATGCTTTCCTAACCAAAACCTCCAAATGTTTTCCTTTTCTTTCATGATGCCCCATATCGTGCCCTCCTGCTCCTCTTCTCCCTTTGTGTGTCTTCCTTTTCCGTTCCTGGTGAGCCTGCCTCTTCCTCTCCAGAGCTTTGAATCCCTGGGTCACAGTCCTCACCTCCCATCCCCCATCCCCACCCCCACTCCCAAGGATACTTGCCTTAATTTACCTTTTAAAAAGGAGACAATAGGGTGTAGTGTGGGGGTTTTTGACTGGGAGGAAGTAGCTTTGTCTTAAAGGGCCTCAGAAAAGCCCAGATTCTCTAGCCTTTCTGTTTATGGTAATTAACTCCTAAGGGGCGGCAAAACTGTACAACTCCGGTGTTACCCAGGGAAATAGGGTTAGCAGGGAACCAAGGACTGTGGATCCAAAGCCTCTGTGGCCTCTGAAGCTACTGTCCTGTGGCCAGAATTGTTTTGTCTGTGTTCCCCCCTACCCATTGGGTTCTCGGAGACAGGGTCTCCCGGTGTGGTGTTGTGTGGTCTCACAAATGTTGCCCTCCTACCTCAGCTTTGTAGCACCATCCTCTTAGTTTTTGAAGAAACTCTCAGTTATCAAGTAAATGCTTTTCTTTGAAGTTGCAATAAATGAAACTACAAATGCCATTGTATCAGTAAAATTGTTACTAAGTTCTTCCAGTTATTAAATTGCCCCGTCTGTGTTAGAATGTCCGCAGGTCTTACAGACGGTTTCATTCTTTCCCTTTGTGTGTTTGAATCTGATCCACATAAAGTCTACGGATTGCTATTAGCTGGAAAATTTTGAAGTCTCTTCCAATATGTAGATTCCTCTTGTAACCCCTCCACGATCCGTTTCTCTTGTTTTGGCCTCAGGGTTTCTTTTCAGCAGTTGGGCTATCTGTGGCTTGCACACCGCTGCTGACTCCTGCTGTTTTCTTAGCGTGTTGCTACCGAAAGAGTTATGAAGTGGCAGGGTGGTTCTGGACACTTCCGTAGAGCTGCGTCAGGCCCAGGCTTATACTCGCTCAGGTGTAACCACATTCATAGGTGCTGTCCGCACTTCCTGTAGAGATGAGTGTCATTTCCTTGCTGCTGTGGGACAGGACAACGCTCCTCCTGAGTTGCTGGAGGGTGGCAATGGTGGTGATGTCATTCTGCTTCCTGGGAGCCCTGACTTTAATTGTGCAGCTCAAATAGAAAAAAAGAGAGAGAGAGAGAGAGAGGGCTTGGTATTGTGTCTCTGTTGTTTCCCAAAGAGCAACAATTTATTTGCTAAAGTTTATTAACTTTACATCGAAATAATTTTAGATTCACAGGCAAGTTATAAAAACAGTGTAGAATTCTTGTATACCCTCCTAGTACCCCCCCCACCTCCCTGTTTGGTGCTGAGTATTGAACCCAGAGTTTACCACTGAGCTTGTTCCTTAGGCCCCTTGGTCCATGAGTCCACTTTGAGCTGATGCTAATTAGCTCCATTTCTCCTGTTTCACTGCAAAGGCCCAAATGGAAGCTAATGTCTGTACAAAGCTATGCATTTGTATTTTTTCTTTCTGGTGTTGGGTGCTCCTCCAGAAAGCTTACTTTCCAGCTTCAAAAACATTAATAAGCTACAAATTTTTTTTTTTGCATCTCAAACAGTCTATCTACGAATGCATTCAGGTGCTTGGGTGACGCATCCTCTGCTGTGACATGTTACTAACTTATGCTATTGGCAGCGCTTGCTTTGTTGGGTTCCCTGTGCTTTTTTACATCACGTCTACAGATAGCCTTTACTTCTTCATTTCAAGCGTCTCTTATATTCCTTGTTTCATGAGCTTGACCAGAAGTCCGGGACAATGTTGTATAAGAAATGGCAGAAATTGGTTTCTCCTTGTCTTATTTTATGATCCTCCAGGAAATATTGTGCTTCACCATTAAGTATCGGGTGTGTGTGTGTGTGTATGTGTGTGTGTGTGTGTGTGTGAGTGAGTATTCTGCTGGGTACCAGATTTGGCCTTGCATGAGTTAGGCAGGTGCTATATCAGAGTTAGACCTCTAGCTCTGTTTTTTATACATTCTATACATGTATAAAAATAAACATACACACGCACAAACACACACTCATTCGGAGGATTAAGCTTAAGGCCTTTTGTACAAAAAGTGTGTGTTCCACTATTGAGCTACTTTTCCAGAATGCAAAACCCTTTTTCAATATTCATAGGTGGAACATAAGGGAACTTGTGCAACATGGTAAATAGTATATGTAAAATCTCTCTCTCTCTCCCCCCACACACATACACGTACATACATGCACATACTTACATACACATTCACACACACACACACACACACACAGAGCTTTGGAATGGGAGTGGTGGATGTGGGATTTTTCTGTGCCTATTGAGAAGATCTTGCAGGCTTGTCATTAAATCAGTATGATTTTCAGGTCAAATTGCAAAATTATTTGCCTACAAATGACCATGTACATTAATAGATTAATACACTCTTGTTCTCCTAGTTCCCAACATGTGTAACACAGTTAGACAGCCCAATGCTCTGCCCATCTGCATTAAAAAAAGTTCATTTCATGAAGTCCATGAAGAAAGATCCCCTCCACTTAACACCGCGCTGTTGCCCTGGTCCATGCCCTCAAGTTCTGAGGCTTGGTGGGCTGCCTGTAATTTTTCAGCTGAGGGTGCATCTGAATCTTCCAGCTGATTCTGCTTTTGCCTAGTGTGTATTTCATGGTGTGAGCCTCTTGGAGAATTCACACTTTGGCAATGTAGAAAGTAGACTCCAGTGCGTTCTCTTTATCCACAGGGACAAGGCTCTAATGTTTCAGTTTTCTTCAGCATGACACATCAGGAATGAAAAAGCCATCTGGAGCCACAAAATTTGATGTTCTTTCTTGCAGGTCTGGGCACAGCGGCTTCCATCTCTGGCTGTCCATCTCGAACCAGAGGCCAGACACACACTAGAGTCTCTATATAGGTCTTAGCAGCAACCAAAAGAGACTATGGGTGTACTGAGGCCTCCACCCCAGTCCGGCTTTTCTGCCTGGTGGCCTTTCCAATCCTGATATGCTAGGGAGATGTCACCTCCCTTAGCCCTTGGGCTTTTCCCTCAGCACATGGGGAATTTTAAAACTGCATATCAGTCTTTTCTCAGGTCAGTCGTATTTTGTATTTTTCCAGTTACTTGAGGTAGTTCACGCAAAGTCGTCTGGAGGTTTGTTCATTGCGTCTAACTTACTGTGCAGAGTTCTTCCTATTTCTTTATTAGTTTGATAATGATGTATGTTCTCTTAGTAGTTTTAAGTTTGTTTCTTCAAAAAATTCGTCGACGGTAAAATAGTGGTTTCATGTTTTCTAGACAGATACGACGATGTACTTTGTTCTTATTTGTTTCCTGCCTCAAGTGCTCTCTCCCATCCTTTTGCTGGTCTCTCTCCGTTCCGCAATAGCCCCTGCTCTCACGCCGTGTATATTCCATAACCCTCTGGTTCCCTATCACCTTCCCCTGCAGATCTATCCTTTCCAGGGTTCCAGTTCCGTTCTCCTTTACAGCTAAACATTACGAGTGACATTTTCTTTATCCATTCATCTATTGGTGAGCACCCAGGCTCCCATATTTTATTTTTTTAATAGAGCAGCAATACATATGAATGTGCAGGTCTCTGTTTGCTGACTTAGGATCCTTTGGATATATACCTAAGAGCAGGTGGTTGCATCGTGCAGGAGCTCAGTTTTCAGCCCTGGGTGGGACCAGCATGCTGGTGTCCAGAGTGGCCACGCAGCTAACATCACCCAGCGTAGCTCAGCAATATTTGATGTCACTTGCTGATGACAGCCATTCTGACCATGGTGAGATGGACTTCCCAGAGCACCTTCCATTTGTGTCTCCCTGATTACTAAAGACATGGAGTGCTTTTCAAATATTTCTGGATTATTTGTATTTCTTTCTCCACAATATGACTATTCGGTTCATTACTACTTTTCCAACTAGAGGATCCGGGAGACGACAGGTTATGAGTACTTAATTTTTTGAATTCTTTATAGATTCTTAGTATGTATTGGTCTCTTACTGTCTGCTGTGGGAAAAACACCATAATGAAAGCAGCTTAAGAGAATGGTTTTTTGACTTGAGCAATAAGGGGCTGTCATGGTGGGGTAGAGGCATGGCAGCAAGCATGGTGGCCGGAACTGAAAACCGGGAGATCCCATCTTTCACTGTAAAAATGAAGCCAAGATAGCCAACTAGAAGTGGGGTGAGACTATCAACTCTCAAAGTCCACCTCTTGCGACGTACTTTCTTCCAGAATGTGTTTTGGGTTTATTTTATTGATTGAGATTTTCATCCAGGCATATAATGTGTTTAACTCAAATCCAGCCTCATGTCCTCTCCTCCTACTCCCCCCTGTTCCTTACTGTTACCCTCGCTGGATCCTCTTCTTTCTCCCAGCATTTCGTTTAGTTTTCTCTGCCTAGCTCTGCTCCCCTCTAGCTCTGCTATAGGCCCAAAGCAGTTTCCTTATTAACCAATGATATTCACAGCATACAGAGGGGAATCCCACATCACCCAGGAGACATTTCCCTGAAGAAAACTGATTCTGGCTCTCCTCACTTGCCAGCAGCTCCTCATCTGAGGGTGTGACTCCTTGCCTCCATCCATGCTGGGATCTTGTCTGTCTTAATCGCGTATGTGTGTTGCCACAGCCATTGTCAGTACGCACAATTGCCCCGTTACGGCTGGAAAATAGTTTTTCCATGTAGTCATCCCCTCCCTTTCAGCGAGACGACGACTAAACCTTGACAGAAGGATTAAGAGATACACATGTCTCCTTTACTGCTGAGCACTCTGCAGTCTCTTTCTTTCTGTGTCTTGACCATTTGGGGCTTCTGTGTGAATCACCACCTAGTGTGAAAAGCAGCTTCTCTCATGACTGTTGAGAGATAACACTAATAGATTGGTGTAGCGAGCCAATAGCAGTCTGTTTAGTACCATGTCTTTACCAGAGTGATAGCAGTGAGTTCTTTCTTCAGCTCTATGATATGCCTGGCCTCAGATTCCTGGCCCCATTTGTAGTGGCAGGCATACGTTACACCTTGTGGAATGGACCTTAAATCCAGCCATAAAGTTGTTGGTCAGTCTCCTAATATTCTCCACCACGACAGCGAGCATGTGGTGCCCGGCTGGTCATCATTACACTTACAGGTAGGTAAGTGAGCATGACCCCTCCTAACACCATGAGAGCTAGCCAGGAGGCGTGACGCTTCCAGTTCAGGACCAGCCTGATTTCTCCACATGCTATGGCTTTAAGGTGTGGTATTTTCCCAGTAGAGTCTTACCATCAAGTTCTCCAGGGTAATCAAGATCAGCAGCACTAGCCTGTAGTTTAGGGGAGCAGTCTATTGGATCCCACTGACCAACAACTCCAAAAGAAATAGCTCATTCCTGGCATTCAACTTTTTGTTTGCTAGCCCACGGTGTCTCAGAGAGTCCCCCACCCCCCAACTTCATTTAAACCCCTTTTAAATGTGTTTCTGAGAGAGAGAGAGAGAGAGAGAGAGAGAGAGAGCCCCTCCCTCCCTCCCTCCCCTCTCTGTAAATATATATTAGGAAGCTTCTTATAGTAATAGGTTTTCCAAAAGACTTCAGTGTTACTTCTCTGGCCTCATCTTTCCTCTGCCCTGCCCTCCAGGCCTCCATCCTACTCAATCTTCCTCTATTATTTCTGGTTGCCACGCCAGCTATCTTCTCTCAACCCTCTCTAAAAGCAGCCTACCTGCAGGTGGATCCGTGAGTTACACCCAGGGCTTTGTATATGGCAGGCAAGCCCCCTGCTACCTAGCTATACGCCTTCCCCACCCTGTAGATATTCTTGTAATGGATATTCGTGAGTCGAAAGAAAACATCTGACTTGACCTCAGAGTTCTTCTGGTATCACCTCCAATCCTTTCCTATGATCCTTGTTTCAGGCTTATTCTTACATATTTCCTACTTCATGACTGGATAAATAGATGTCCCTGTTATTTCTAATGCAGTTCTTCTGTGGCTGAAGCTCCCGTGGCCTTACTTGATCCCGTCATTCATTATGGTGACCATCACAGAAGAGATTCTGTCTTTCCTTCTGAGAGTGGTCAGGTGTCCTAGAGGGGCAACACTCTCTGGCATGTGGCCAGTATTTAGCTATCACAGTGACTTCCATAGTTCCTGGGACTTGATGCTCATTGGCGTGGCTGCTGAGTGTGATAGTCTTGTTCTTTTTACGACGTGCCCTCCCCGAGACCATTCAGGCAGGTGTTGGAAAGCATTTTTAGAAGAGTATTCTGGAGACAAGGCTTACCCACACATCTGGATTCCTTGGCTAAGGGAGCTTGAGAGGGTGGGAGCTGCAGGTTCTTGCCCTTTACAGTTTATTGGCCAGTTTCTTCCTGCTGAGTTCTGGGAACAGGGGAGCTGAGAAGGCTTATTTGTCTATTTGTCTAAGACCTCCTTGCTATATATAGCAGAGTGAAATAACTTACAGGAAAAAATGCAGATGCTATTTTTATTTCCACAGTTTTAGAACGCCCTTAGCCTTCATTGTTAACTTGTTTTGCATCTTACTGAAGTACAGTTTGTATATATTGCCCTGCGCACACCCTCTGGCCGTTCTTCAACTGGAGATGTTAGGCGTTGGAATACTTTGCAGGCCAAATTGGTTTCACATGGTAATGAGGAGGTATTTTACTTACATTAAGTTAGCCAGTGATAATTAGAATCTCTATGAAGCAGAACCCATGCTGCAGGTAGGTGCTGGGCAACTGCTGCTTAATACAATCACTCTCCTCGTATAAACCTGGGAGCGTTACAGCCTGATAATCTCAGTGCAGATAGAAGCCCGTCCATGCACTGTGAGGAATAAGGGCTCGAACATGAAAAGGGGAGAGAAGATCACCTGACAGGCAGCTGGACGATTGAAAAGGTCAGTGTGTCTCTTCATAGCCATACAGCAATTTCCTTACTACTAAGACCTTTATGTCACAGTGTGACTAGTCTTCAGCTCTGCAACATGATCTAGATGTTCTTCTAGATGTTTGTCTAGATGATCTAGGTATCTAATGAGTGCAAAGACAAAGCTCTCATTAGGTTCTGTAGTTTTATTATGAGTATAATACAGAGTGTGGATAGCACATGGTGCCAGGATGTCCTGGGGGACTGCACACAATCCCAGGATGTCCTGGGGGACTGCACACACTCCCAGGATGACCTGGGGGACTGTACACAATCCTAGAATGACTTTGAAGACTACACACAACCCCAGGATGACTTTGAAGACTGCACACAACACCAGATGACCTTGGGGACTGCACACAATCCCAGGATGGCCATGGGGACTGCACACAAAATTAGAGAGAGAGAGAGAGAGAGAGAGAGAGAGAGAGACTCTCTCTCTCTTTCTCTTGCTCTTTGTCTGTCTGTCTCTGTTTTTTTTTGAGACATGCTCTTTCTTTCTTTTTTTCTTTTTTTTTTGAGACAGGGTTTTTCTGTGTAACAGTCCTAGCTATCCTGTACTAGCTCTTGTAGAACAGGCTGGCCTTGCACTCACAGAGATCCACCTGTCTGTGCCTCCCAAGTGCTGGGATTAAAGGCATGACCACCACCATCTGGCACAAAATCTTTCAAAAAAGTAAAATTAAGGCATTGTTTGGATTAGCAAGTTAGCAGTGTTGTGTATAAGGCAACTTACTTAGTAAATATAGCTTTGTTTTTGTTCTGAGGCAATCTCACTTTTGTAGTCCCAGAGAACCCAGAACTCACTCTGTAGTCCAGGCTGTCCTGGAGCTCCCAGTAATCTCTCTTCCTTAGCCTAATTGCTTTTGTTTTAAAAACATGATTTTAATACTCTGACCCACTTAATGGTGCCTTTGAGATGGTCTTTTTAAACATTTATTTGTGTGTGTGTGTGTGTGTGAGAGAGAGAGAGAGAG
>LOEQ01001796.1:21213-35857 GCA_001685075.1 Bramus lutescens
GGTCATCTGTCTATGTGTTACTTTCATTGGTTATTAAAGAAACTGCCTTGGCCTCTTTTGATAGGCCAGGTGGGTGGAGTAGACAGAACAGGATTCTGGGAGAAAGAAAGCCGAGTCAGGCAGACGCAGGAAGCTCCGGCCTAAGATGGACGTGGGTTAGAATCTTCCCGGTAAGCTACCACTTCGTGGTGCTCCACAGACTATTAGAAATGGGTTAATCAAGATGTGGGAGTAGGCCAAGAAGAGGCTAGATATAATGTGCCAGGTAGTGCTTAAATGAATACAATTTGTGTGTTGTTATTTTGTGGTATAAGCCAGCCGGGCGGGAGCAGGGCAGGATGAAAAGCAGGCCTGCTCTCCCATATCACTACATCTAATCATATGGTTTATTGAATGATTGACTGATTTCACAGTACTGGAACTCAAATCCAGAGGCTTTCTTATGTTAGTCAAGTAAGTGCTTTGCCACCGGATTGTGTTGAGAGCCCTGCCTGTGTTCTCAGTGGTGGATTCACCACACTTGAAATATAAGAGAGTGTATGTATGAAAGATGATTCTGGGCTGGAGAGATGGCTCAACAAATAAAGCACTTGACCAGCAAGCATGAGGGCTGGAGTTCAAATCCTCAGAACTCTGTAAAAGACAGATGCCTGTAATCGCAGGATGTCGGAGGGGAAGACAGAGAGTCTCTGGATCAAGCTGGCTAGATGCTCAAACTGTGAGCCCTGAATCAAGTGAGAAACTCCTTCAACGTATAAGGACCAATTAACCCTTTGAAGTCTCAACCCTGGTTCTTTAAACACTCAAACATGCATGTACACCCTCCATACATGCTTGTAGATACACAGAAGCAATAAAAACAACAACCTAAAGACCTCTCTGGAGTTCCTTCCTCTTAGATCATTTTTTTTCTTTGAAAGTTTTACTTCCGTGTGTGTGTGTGTGTGTGTGTGTGTGTTGTGGTGTGTGTGTGCGCGTGTGCAAGTGGACGTCACTGTGCTGTGGTGCATGTCAAGGTCAAAGGCGGAAGAGCCTTCCTTACAGTTGTCAGCTCAGCTACAATGAGGTCTGAAGGCAATGCGCTTGCTCTGGGGGAGGAGCTTCCTCCTCATTAAATCCCTCCAGGAGATACCTACCCTCTCAGACCCTCCTGCTTAGAAGCCTGTCCAGTAGTTGAGTCCAGAGCCAATCAGGTTGATAGCCAAGATTAAGCACCACATCCTCGCAGCCTACAGCACATGCTATGCACATGCAAGACTTGCCATTGTCACCAAGAGTCTGGAGTTCTTTGAGCATGGTCTTTACTGTGTTTTCCAGGAAAAATCATTTCATTACAGAAAATACAGCATTTGCTGTTTTGCTCTTTTCAGGAAGTGGATGTTCACACTAATGTCTGACCATCACCACTCTCCATCTCCACAGCATTTTCCCACTGAAATCCTGTACCCATGAAACACTGGCAGCTCATTCCCACCTCCCCTGGACCCCCTTAGCTACCTCCTACTTTATGTCTTTGTGAATATTGAAATACCTTGTGTAGGTGAAATCATACAGCATCTGTGTTATTGTTACTGGCTTATTTCATTTAGAATAATGTCTATATTGTATATGTGTTAGCATTTGCTTCTTTAAGACCAAAGAGTGTTTCACATTATGGATATACCACATTGTCTGTCAACTTAGATTTGAGCTGAGCCAAGTTGCTATGGTTTGGGGTTGTTGTTATCAGTGATGCTGTGCACATGGATACACAAACACCTCCTTGATTCATCTACGCCTTTTACACCAGGTATGAATAGAAGCTTCTGCAAAAATAAGCCATAATTGTCTTTCCATTGGTGACTCTCAGGTTATATCTCAAAGGATGTGAAGGAACCCTTTTTCCTTCCGTTTTCTGTTTTTGATACAAGGATATGTCACACGCACACACACACACACACACACACACACACACGACACACACATGACAGCCTTAACACCAGGCCAAGGTACTCTTTGCTCCCAAATGCCTGTAGGATGGATGATCACACTCAGAGGGAACAACGATGCTCAGTGTCCCAGCTTAAGGACCCTTATTCTGTGTGGGTTCTATTGTATGGATAAACAGAGGAGAGGGAGTCTGTGGGTAGAGGAATGTTGGAAGCAGCTGTACAGCTGGGAGTCTGGGAGGATCACAGGCTTTAAGAATGTGCTTTTCCTGGGATACAGGATGCACATGGCAAATCAGTGCCCAGAGAGACTTACCCGCCTGATGTCCTGAGAGCATCTCTCTATCTGTATGGAGCTAATGCCCAGCCAGCCTCTTACTGCTTACTGTAAATACTTCATTTTTTAAAGATTTATTTATTTATTTATTTTAGATTTATTTATTTATTATTTTATTATGTATGCATTTATCCCTGCAGGTCAGAAGAGTACACCATATCTTATTATAGATGGTTATGAACCACCATGTGGTTGCTGGGAATTGAACTCAGGACCTCCGGAAGAGCAGCCAGTGTTTTTAACCTCTGAGCCATCTCTCCATCTCTAAAGATTTATTTTTAATTGTGTGTGTGTGTGTGTGTGTGTGTTTGTGTGTGTGTGTGCACATGAGTGCTAGTGTCCACAGAGGTTGGGCGTATAGGATACCCCTGGAGCTAGAACCACAGGTGAGTGTGTGCCACTCTTAGGCCCAAGGTGGACTTTGATGTCTTCTTTTCTTACACTCCACCTTACTTTGTGAGACAGAGTCAGTCATTAAACCTAGAGCACCCTGATTGGCTGGAGTGGCTGGCCAGCAATCCCTAAGGACCCACCAGTGTGGTGGTTTGAATGAGAATGGTCCCTTATCAAACCAAACGTATGGATACTTGGTCCTCTGTTGATGAAACTGTTTGGGAATGACTAGGAGCTGTGGCCTTCTTGAAGTCACTGGAGGAGGGGTTTGAACTTTCAAAAGCCCATGCCCTGCCGTTCTCAATGAGCTCTCTCTGCCTTGTGCTGGTGTCTCAAGATGTAATCTCTCAGGGACTATCTACTGCAGTGTTCTTCACTGTGACGGTCATGGACTATGACCCTCGAAAACACTAAGCCCCAAATAAGCTCTTTCTACTGTAAGTTGCCTCAGTCATAGTAGTTGATCACGCCAATAGAAGAGTAACTAAAACAGCCAATATCCTGCCCCGCCATGCTGAGGTGACAGATACATACCATCACGGTTACATAGGTTCTGGGGATCTGAGCTCATGTACTCTCACAGGAAGTGCTGAGCCGTTTCTCCAGGCCGGTCCACCACCTGGCGTAAGTTGCATGTCTTGAACTGAAGAGTTTCCTCCGGTTTCCTCCAGTCTCAGGATATTAACTTCTGTGGAGCTGCAGACCTTGGAAGCCTCTGCACACCCCAATGTAGGCTGGTGTGACGATTCTTGGAATGCAAGTGACCCACCCCAGACTGCGGTAGATGGCCAAGGACTGGACCTATTATTGCTGTCGGTTCACCACAGAAAAACAATAAAAATAGAGACTTTTGGTGCTAGAACAAGATGGTATTAATTCACTTTAACCTGTCCCTCCCTGTAAATACAACAGCTTAACTTTGGAAGAAATTCAGGAGTCTACAATAAAAAGTGAAGGAAGGTCAGGGGAGCTGTAGGACCTGAGGACAACCGTCTGGGCTTCTGTTCTAACTCCAGCTGTATCCAACCTGGGCATAGGAAGTCAGAACCAGAATCACTTGCCTGTGTAGATGAAAGCTACCACAGCACAACTTACAAAAGGGTCCAGTGGACGCCCCATGGAGATCCAGGGCACTTTGTGTTGCATCCCACAGCTGTGGCACCAGCTGGGTGAATGACACCCTTGACCTTCCTTGTCTCAGTCTTGTTTTCTTCAGGGAACTCTCTCAGGTCTTGACTGCTTTCAAATTGCTCTCTTATTTTTGCTAACGTTGAGTTTTGAGTCGTTGTCACTATTTGCTTGTGTTTTACTGTGTTTAAAGTTTTAAACCCCATTTTTAGTGTGTGTGCATGAGCGTGCATGCTTCCGCATACTCTACAGAGGTCAAAGTACAACTTGTTGATTCTTATGGGTTCCAGGGATTAAACTCAGATTCCAGGCAGCTCCATTGCCCTGTGAGCCATTCCACAGATTCTGGTATATTACCTTTATGAGCAAGTCAAATCATTAGTCTCAGGAAATGTGCTGATGTACACGCTCAGCACAGCTTCTTCCTGTGTTAAGTCAGGAATACCGCAGCCCTCTGCTTTTGATGCCAGTTATAACTGCTAATAAGGAAGGCAATATGAACCACTGCAGGTGCCAGGGAAACACGTCACACACTTACTGGGAGACCCAGAACTCATAGAGAAATCCTGTCGTGTTATGGCACGTTCTTAAAATGCAGAGCTCTTGGTAGAGGTGGACGAGCCCTGCACAGCAGGGTGAGGAAGTTCTGCGGGATGTTTCAGAAGCAACTCTCTGATCACTGAGAAAGCCTGCTTTAGTTGGGGCAATAGCGCTCTCTAGTATTCTGTCTTTTTCTTGTTTGTTGGGGGAAACAGTTTATGGTCATGCCATACATTATCAAGATCCACAATTCTTAGAGAGGTGCCTCTCCCCCCATACCACCAAGGGCCTTTATGGCATCGTGACTTTCATGATGTAGGACGTCAAATTTACAGCCATAACATTGTGAACTTGCCAGATCTTAGAAGCCAAGCAGGGTTGGGCTTGAATAGTCCTTGGATGAGAGGAATTCAAAACTTTCTGAAGTTGAGTAATAACACTTAGTCATTCAATTAATTAAAAAAAAACCTATCCTGGACTGGAGATGAAAAGGATAGCTGGAGAACTAAGCCAAGCCCTGAGGTGGTAACTAGACATAATGCAGCCCGGTGGAGAAAGGCCTTGTGGGATTTCATACTACTGTGTTGTTAGGAGGTCATACAACCAAGACTTTTAGGGAATGACAGTGATAGTCCAGCACCTGTCCTCCACTGACCTGAAGGAAAGGGATGGCTAGGCAGATGGCTAATGTTGCAGTGTCTTGTTCCTGTGTTTGTAGGTAGGGAACCTAGGACATGAGCAGTGTATCACCAAGCCTCTCAGATTCTATTTGAGAGGAATGTGTACTTTGATTTTTGAGTATGTTTGCTGAGAATTGTAAAAAGTCCAACTGTAGTTGAATAGCCTTAGTCCAAAACTCCCAAAGCATAACTCCTTTGCCCTTGAGATGCTGGTGATGCAGGACTAGACTCAACCCTGAGCTCAAGCGCTTTGCCTCTCAACCACACGAGTGCTGTGCCCGCAAGCATGGGCTGTGGATAAAGTTGTTGAAAATGCCAGGAGTAGGAAATTTTCCAACTGACCTCATTTGACAGCCCATGGTCAAAGTGAAGGTGCACTAGATTATTGAATAAAATTACCTTCAGGCTGTATGTTCTAGGGGAATTATGTATGCATTTGGGTTTCAGACTCGGGTGCTATGCTGGTTACTTTGGATTATCAACTTGACAACCAGAGTCGCCCAAACAGAGCCACCTCAATTGAAGAGATATCTCAACCTGAATGGTCTGTTGCCATGCCCATGACAGGTTGATGTGGGAGGGCCTGGCTCACTATTGGTAGTGCCTTCTTTGGATGGGTAAGAAAGCTAGCTGAGGGGCTGGAGAGATGACTCAGAAGTTGAGAGCACTGAATGCTCTTCCGTAGGACTCTGGTTCAATTCCCAGCTCCCACATGGCAGCTCATGACTGCCTGTTACTCTAGATCTAGTGCATCTGCTGCGTTCTTCTGGATTCTGCAGGCGCTCCATGCACGTGCCGCACAGACATCCATGCAGGTAAAACACCCGTATGCATAAAGTAAAATAAATAAATAGATTGAAAATAGAAAGAAAGTCGAGCATGCGCTAGTAGGCAAACCAGGAGGCAACTTCCGCCACGCTTTCTGCCTCACTTCCTGCCCTGGCATTCCTCATTGGCAAACGGACATGGAATTTAAACTAAATGAACCCTTTCCTCCCCACATTGCTTTGGATCAGAGTATGTATCACACCCAGCAAGAAACAGTAAAGCAGTGTGGGTGGCATTCTCAATATCTAGCACAACAATATAGTGATTGCATACATACATACATATCCCCAAACCAGAAGCATTAAATGTGAACCCCTTCTGGTTCCAAGCATTTTGGGTAAGGGATATTGTGCCCGAATCACAGCTTCTGGTAGATGAATCAGATCCGGTGAGTGACCATGTCACCTCAGGTGAACCTGTGTGTCTGCTCCTGCCAAGTGACGTGGACTCCTGGCAGCTCTAAGTGGAATACAGGTAGTCCACAACTCTGTATGTCCTGCGATTCTCCTATATACACACAGCGATAATAAGCTTTCACTGTTTCATGGAATGGAATGCCCTGCAGCTTCTCTTTGCATGTCCGAATTGCCTGCATCACCTCATGCTTTAGGACTATTATCAGGAAGAGCTTTCAAGAGGACACGGACACTCTGATGTCACAAGCAGTTGACTGAACCAACTGCTAAGTGACTAACATGTGGGTCACCTCTGTAGAACGGAGATGTGGAGGGGTGCAGTTGTCAGATATGCTCTTTTTACTCAATAGCATGTAGTTTGAAATTTGGGAATTATTCCTATTAATATTTTTGGGTTACAGTTGATGGGTAATAAGACAGCAGCTGATGAGGTTTCATTCTTCGTGTCCTTGCTAAAGCTTACCTGGCCTCTTGATTGCCGCTATCCTATGAGATATGAACCAATCCTTTATTGTGACTTATTTTCACACTTCCTCAATGCTGATGATATTGAGCACCCCATGTATTTACTGGCCACTACCCACTTGTATGTATACTTTGGGGGAATACTTATTCACTTTCCTCTGTTAATTGAATTACTTAGGTGTAAGTTTATTTCAGCAAATATAAATGCCAGTTTAGATATAACTTGAAAAAATACTTTCCCAGACTAGTGGTGCAGTTCAGTTGGTAGAGTGTTAGCCTAACATGCTGCTAGCCTGCGTTCAATCCCCAGTACAGGCATAGCAGCATAGGCTTGTAATCCAGTTGTTGGGAAGTGGAATCAGGAAAATTGAAAGTTTGAGATGCCCCTTGGTTACATAGCAAGTCAAAGTCACCTGAGACCGAATCTCAGAAAAAGAAAGGAAAAGCAGAACTTTCATATTGCATGAACTGTCTCTTTTGCTCCCATTACAGAGTCTCTTGAATTTGCTGTGTAGCCTAGGCTGCCCAGTTTCAGCCTCCAGAGAGCTGGGATTACAGACACATGCCATCATGTCTGGCAGATAGTGTACAATTTCAAATGTTTTCTTGAGCTGATTTTTCAGTGAATGAAGATGATGTGTAGCTCGACGTTTTGAAGTAGGTATGCATTGTGGGCTAGCTAATCATCATATAGTTGATAACTTTCTTGTTTTGCATGGAAATTGTTAACACTAGATTTTAAGTGTTTGTTCTACCTTGAAATAACCTGAATTAGCCAGTCAACAACACACACACACACACACACGTATGTATATATCAGCTTCAAGGGAAGCGAATGTTTGGCAGATGTGGTGTGTGGTCAAATGACTTATTCTGTCTAGTTAATTTCTAGTATTCTGCTTCCCTGGCTGGTTGCTAAGTGACATCCTTGCAGCATCTCAGTGAGGTCCCATCTTTTGCTCATTTGCTCTCCTCCCTTAGGCACATGGATAATGTCACCTGTGAAGGATGTGCAGCTTCAATCTTTGTAATATTGTGCCCCAGTAATGTTTGGCCCAGGGCTTCTGCTGGAGTGAGGCCTGTGGTCTGGGCTGGGAAGAGTAGCACTCAGATTCCCACCCTTGAAGAATGGGAATCTTAGGGTTGTCTTACCGCAGCAACAGAAGCCATCTCTCAGTTCTGAAGCCTGCAAGTCTGCCAGCCATTATTGGAAGGATCAGGTTCCCAGAAGGCTTGAGGAAGAAAACTTGCTTGTTTATTGGTGTCCCTTGGCTTGTGGATGTGTCACTATAGTTTTGATTTCTCTCACACATGGCTGTTTTCTCCCTGTGGGAATCCCTGTGTCTGTGTTATCTACTTGTTGGATTAGGGCTCACATCTGATGAACATTAGTTACCGAGACACCATAAACTGCATAACACATTCTCCATAGACTGTCAGTGACACCTGAAAATCTCTACAGTGGTCTTTACTTTCTTGTCCTTCCTTCCTGCCCTCCATCCCTCCCCTCCTCCCTTTGTCTTTCAATGTTACCATTTGGTAGCAAATAATAAATTATTAATGGAAGGTGTTTGGATGGTTATTAGGAAATACATGGCATTGCTATTTTCTATACATATCCAGGACTTTGTGAGTGCAGGCTGGTCTGGACCCAACCACTGGCACATCCTGCAAGTTCCAGAGACTCAGAAGTGGTGTATTCATTCAGTAGAATCTATAAAGACCATCCTTGATTCAAGTATTTTGAGGGTCTTACATAGCATGCGTGAGTCTTTTAAACTTGATAGAAACCTTTCCTGTCTGCACACAGTATGTTGTTTTGGATTGTCCTGATGTGGCCCCACCCCGTTAGAAACTGTTCTCCCTGAATATATTTATTGAGTAGATTAACTGTTCATGGATGAAGCCAGCATTTTTCGGGGCAAGTATAAACACAAAGAACCCCTTCCAGTTATAGTAATTGTCCAAAAATGTACGACTGCAATGCGGAGAACCTTGTAAGGGAGGAGTCCCCCAAAGCCCTGAATTCCCCAAACCACACGCAGCTTTGGAATTAGAGAGGGCATGAGCAAATGACCCAGATGGCCAGACAACAGTGGAGGGGCTGCTGGACCAGACCCAGCGTACAGCCTCTCTGCTGACTGTGTGCTGGGGAGGGCAGTGGGTGGTAGGAGGGAGTGGGTGGTAGGTGTTTTGCTTGCATTTCATTGCAGATTCCTCCCACATCCCAAATATAATTGTGGTTTTGAATACTGAAGTATAGTCTGGCTCATCTCTAGGCTGCATCCTGAAAGGCATTGACTGAGAGCTTTCCTGGAGCACCATGATCTCGGCTAATTGCTTCTCTGGTTTCATTGACAGCTCTAAAAAGTGAACGTTCTTATATTTGCAGTATCGATTCCCATGATAGTTACATTCTGGAAGTCTCTTTAGGTAACATACATACTTAAAACTACTCGTGTCTTTTAAAGGATGCCATGGCAGAAATAAATGGTAACAAACCGTGGTAAGGCGCCATTCCTTTGTGGCACAGGGCAGATGTAGGACAACGGTTGTAAGGTTAAAGCTTGGACGAAAGGCTCCCGAATCAAGTGAGAGGTGAAAGAGGGAGCCTGTAGGCCGTTTCTTCGAGATGATGTGAGAAGAACAGAAGCATCCTCTAGGCTGTTCCTTAGCGATGAGGTCACAGTGAGAGGAACATGAACAAGAGTTCCTTGAGAAGAGCTGTCTGCAAAGGCTGATTGATTAGAACTCCAGTGATGTGGAGATGTTGGGATATTGCAGGTCTAGCAGCAAATGACAGCTCATTGTGTGTGAGCTGTTCTTAGCCCCCCCAAAAGCGGTTCTTTCCCCACATACATGTTGGAACTAACCTTCTGTGACTAAGAAATACAAATCTTTTATAATACATAATCAGATCCCCAGTGTCTTGCCAAAGGGCAAGGGATGCTGTCAGATACCACCTGAGGGTTTTTCTCTGCTTTCCTGTAACCCATCCACTCAATATACCCACAAAAGTATTTAAAATGTATCTTGGTGTATGACTGTCTTTGTTCTATAAAACTCGTTTCTACAAAAACTTCATTAAACTGCTTCTGTGCTGGAAGATGGAAGGTGGAGTGACCCAAGTCTGTGTTCCCTGGTTATAGTCACTCATATTTTGCTGTAGAACAAGCTATCTTTTATTCCTTCTGAGGTGAGAGTTGGGTTTTTATATGGAGGTCCTGCAGGGCAGTTCGTAGAGGAATCCCAAGAGCCAGTTCTGAAATTTCTGAAGATTTGCAGCTCAGCATCGTTCTCTTTAGAATTGTGGATCATTGCTATCCAAGCCAGGTTCTGACCCTGGAAAACGCTGTAGCCCTTGGTCACTCTCTAGCTAGCCATGTCATTCTGGAGGGTCTGGGATCCCCAAAGAGACAGCAAGAACTTCCTGTGAGCACTTTGTAGGACAGTCATGTGTACTCTGAGGTGTAGGAGAGGAAGGCAAAGGGGCTCAGGCTGCACTCACTCTTGCTGAGGTCCCCTGTGTCTGTCAGCCTCAAGGCTCATCCCTCTGCTGACCCAGCTGTGTTTATGGATGCCCTCAGTCTTGTCCAAGCAGCCTCTCACCTTCCACTTTCCTGGACTCCACTACCGCTGTCTCGTTCCTAACCACGATAAGGCCTCTTGTTGGCCTCCAACCTGTTCTCACTGCTCATACCTCCACTCTAGAGTCCAACACACGCTACCTACCCTTCAGCCAGAGTGTGGGCTGGAAACAGAAAACACATCCCAGTACTCCTGGGAAGTTGCCAGGGCCTTCTCACCTCCCTGGAATACGACCCAAGCTTCCGTTTGGTCCACAGGACCCTGCGCCTGACTGCTTGCTGCCTGGCTCCTTGCTGTCCTCTTATTGTACATGCTATCCGAGACCAGCTCCATTTTAGAGCCCTTTGTGGCTATTCTTGCTGGAACCTTCCACCAGCTCTTGCTTGACTCCCACTCTGCTCTTCCATGCACCCCAATGTCTTGTCCTCAGAGGGACCTTCCTTTCTTACATAATCTCTGCTTTACTCTGTCTTATTTATCTTTATAACACATACCACTACCCTGCTCTTTTACAGATTTGTGCACTTGGCTGGTTCTCAGACCTCTCTCAGTGTAAGAATGTAAACTCACAAGAGCAAGAACTTTGTTTTGTGTGTGCCTGGTTGCTATAGTAGAGAAACACCTGCCACATAAAAGATGGTGTGTGTGTGTGTGTGTGTGTATGTGTGTATTGAAAAACTAATGCATCTAATAATTTGAAATTATGTGTCCAAGGTATGTGCATGTGTACGCGGCATGTGTGTGTGTGTGTGTGTGTGTGTGCACGTGTGTGTATGCTGTATCTCCTGGGTGAAGAGCAGAGGATAACTTAGTAAGGAGTTACTTCTCCTGGTTAACCATTTGGGTCCTAGGCATCCAATTCAGGTCATGAGGCTTAGTTGCAGGTGCCTTTACCCCCCGGGCCACCTTGCTAGCCTCAAACTGATTTTTTGTTCGGTTTCCTGTTCCCACTAATCTGTCTGCGGACACTGAAAGAGGTGTCATCCTCCTTAGTGGCCTTGCTCTATTGTCCTGACGACCTGTGAACCACTATCTTTCCTTCCTATCAGCAGATTTGAACAGATGTCATAGGTTTTCTCTTGCGGAAAGGCACAGTTCATTGTTTTCTCTTGCGGTCCAAAGCAGAACTGGGAAGGCGAGAACACACTAGGCTCCCACTCGGCCTTTCCCGTGTCTGTTTCCTTCAGGCAGATTGGAGTTATTGTACCCACTGCTCCTTCCCCTTTCACAGGGATCACCAGACTTGTCTGTGTTGATCATAGCTTTGCAGCTGAGGTTGCTTGCTCCTCTTTTGTGGTTACTTATTTTTTGAGATAGAGCCTGGACACGTGGCTGGAGTTGGCCTTGAATTCACAGTCCTCTTGCTTCAGCCCTTCAAGTACTGGGGTCGTAGACATGCCATCACATCCCACAAGACCTTTGTTTTGGCTAAGCTATTCCATTACTAATCTATCTCTGAAAATAATTTTTAATGGATTCAAATATTTAAGTAGCCAAATAGGTAGTTTTCAAAGCAGCGAAAACAAATGCCATGGTGTCTTTATTTGTGGGGATGTCTTCTCATTATTGAATTACATTTAAACAGTTTTTAATTACAAGGAAATTCTTACAATTGCATATGATAATACAACTGATATTAAATACAGGATATTAATTTCTCCAGAGACCGCTTTTGACTGCAGTCTGTTAGTTCTGCAGTGTCACGGCTTGTGTTCATCTTACAGAATCCAAATTTCTTTTGTGGGTTCCTCTTCGAGTCCTTGGTTATTTAATAATGCCCACATATTTGTGCTTTCCTTGAAGTTGCTATTGCTGTGGTTGTCTTTTACAAATCCATTCCAATAAAGAAGGCACAGGTGTGGCCTTTGCCTGTCAAACTGACTGCGGTGGCTTTTACTTTAATGCTACAGCGCGGTGCAGTGTTCCGTGTGCATTGTGGAGGATGCGAATCCACAGCTGTCGGGAGGAGGGGTCTACAGCTGCATCAGGCTACATCAGACTGCATCAGGCTGCATCAGGCTACATCAGACTGCATCAGGCTGCATCAGGCTGCAGCAGGCTACATCAGGCTGCATCAGACTGCATCAGGCTGCATCAGGCTGCATCAGGCTGCATCAGGCTGGTTGGTTTACTGTAGCATTCATCCTGTTTCCTTGTTGAGTTCCTGCCAATTGATCATTTTTTTTAACTGAAAGTGGGGGCATGAAAACTTCCCTTATTGTTGAATTGTCATTTGTTTCATGTTTTCGAGTCTCTTTGGTGCGTTTGGTTTGTAATTACTGTGACCTCCTAATAGAGTGGCTCCTTTGTCATTACAGAGTGTCCTTTGTCTCCATTACCAATTTTCATTCTCAGATGCCCGTGTTGTTAACTTGGGGGCATGTTGTCTGTTTCTTCAACCATTTGCCTTCAGTTTGTTTGGCTTTGAATGCCTTCTGTCTTCTACACTGAGCATACAGATGTATGGTGTTTACAAACAACCCGGTCCCTGCTTGTTAGCAGCATTGGACCCATTTATACCGAATGTATGAGTTAAAAATGTGGAATTGTAAGTGCACGGCCAGTGAAGATTTTGGTTTCCATTGTACCATTTCCGCTCATCTATTTGTTTCCCTGCCTTATTTTGCTAAACACGTTTCCTAGAATACAATTTCAACCCCTTGTTCTTTCTCCGCTTTTTGAGTAATTTTCTTAGTGATGACTTTGAGAATTACAGCTACCATCTTAGTTTGTAGCAATCTGTTTCAGATGAATGCTGCTTAGACTGCAGTTACACGAAAGGCTTTGCTCTTGGAAGGTCTGTGTGCCAGCCCCTTGATTTGCCTGTGGTATCATACACGTGACATCTTGACACCTCTAAGACGACTTCTCCATATTGCTTCGTGAAATTGCTAAGAGGTACATTTCTAGTCCTCTGTTCATGTGGCAAACGGTTCCTGGTGGCCAGCAGCTCTTTATGTCCAAGTTACTGTCCTGTAAGCTTCCGTGTAATTCAAAGAACCCCTTCTGCTTGAAGCAAAGACTACCAGTGGCGGTTTCTCAATTTTTCTTCCTTTATACTTCAATAGTTGTATCTGGATATAGACTTAGTGTCTGATAGTTTTACTTCCAATGCTTTGAAAATGTCACTCAATTCCCCTTTGTCTTCCATTATTTCTGGCCAGAAATTAGCTGTTAAGCTTATTGGTGCCCCTTGGAGAGGAAGGCAGACTTTTCATACTTTTCTAAGATTCTGTTTCTGAAAGAGCAAAGCCCTGAGGCCGTGGCCCATTGGGCTGCGATGTACATCAATTTAGATGCTTTATTTCCTCTTAAGTTGTCCACCGAGCTGTGAGAATTTCATGTTTTCAGTCACTCAGATCTATGTTCCTCCTAGGACTCCAACTGTTCTTGCTTCTGTACGCGTGATGCTACCACATGTGTTTCCAGGGGTCTGTGGGTGGGTCTGTGGATGGATGGTGCTCTCTCTGTAGCCTCAGCTGATGGCCGTGACTGTGTCCTGGCTCTTCCCATGAGGAATCTGCCGAGAGTCCCTCAGTTTCTCATTCTAGTGCCTTTCAACTCCAGAATCTCCACTTGGTTCCTTTCTGTGTTTCTCTCTCCTCACTGATACAGTCTATTTCAGGAGATGTGACGACCATGTTTCTTTTTACCTCCTTAGACTTTTAGTTCTTTAGACGTCATTGTTTTGCCGAGTAAATTCAGCTCTGAGCTTGCCCCCACACTGTTTTTCCTCTGAATTACACTTTCTTGTTTATTTTTATTTCGTATTAATGTTTTCTTTTTCTTCCTTTTATGGGGTGGCAGATTAGGAGGAAGAGACAGGGTCCCATTATATAGCCCAACCTAATAGTAAAACCAGGTTTCTCAACCGCTAGAATTCTGGGAATTACAACAATAGGCTACAATACCTGGTTTCATGATTTTTCTTTGTTGAAAATACCATTTAGGGCTAGTCAGTATGATGAATATGTTTAATGCCAACATCCTCGAAAGCAGAGGCTGGTGGATCTCTGTGAGTTTGAGGCTAACCTAGTTTACATAGTAAGTTTGAAGATACACAGTATGCCCCTCCCCAACAAACAAATAAAGAAACGAATAAAGACCATTTATATAAAATAATATACACATTTTGGATACAGATTCTGCAACTAGAACTCTTCCCTTTCCTTGGGGTTTGTTGATGCTCTGCCGTCCAGCCTATTGACTATCCAAATAAGCTGTAAGTTCTATGTTTTCCCCTTCTTGATACACAGGCACTTGAGTTAGCACTGTGGTGATGTAGGAGGGTCATCTGTCTATGTGTTACTTTCATTGGTTAATAAAGAAACTGCCTTGGCC
>LOEQ01001796.1:37709-51368 GCA_001685075.1 Bramus lutescens
ATGGTGGCTCACAACCATCTGAAATGAGGTCTGGTGCCCTCTTCTGGCCAGCAGACATACACGCAGATGGAATATTGTATATATAATAAATAAATAAATATTAAAAAAGAAGACGCAAAGGAAACTATACCATCTTCCCTTTTTAAAATGGATTATCCACTTGTATTAATCGTGATATTAATGAGGTTCACGCATGCACACATCCTGCCCACCCCTGTCCAATTTCTAGCAATCCACACTTCATCTTTCTTTTAGTCTCGCCACAGGAGTAAGAGCAGGTGCTGCTTGTTGCTTTGTCTCTGGCTTATTTCACTGAGCCTAATGTCCCCGTCCTGTCCGCTGTGCGGTAGGTAGGAAACCAGCTTTCATTCCTTATGGCTGAGTGGAATTCCATTGTGCGTCCGTCCGTACGCTACACTTTCCTCATCCTTTAATCTGCCCACGGGCAGCTTGGGTTGGGTAATTCTCTTTCTTGGCTCTTGTGAATAGAACGGCAGTGAACATGGGAAGACAGGTGTCTCTTTGATATGCAGATTTCATTTCTTTTGGACATATGCCCAGAAGCGGAATTGCGGGATCATATGGTAAATCTATTTTGAGTCATTTTATTTTATGGGGGGGTAGGTGGGGGCTTTCGTACTGTGTTTCATTGTGGCTACACTAATTTACATTCTAAACAACAGTATATAGGAAATCCTTCTCACCTCCTCCCCAGCATTTATTTATTTTTATGTAAGTACTTATTGATTTTGATAATAGTCGTTCTGACTGGAATCAAATGGCAGTACTTTCTGGTTTGGTGTGCATTTACCAGGTGGCTAATGATACTGAACATTTTCTCATCTTGGTTGACTGTTTGTACTTTAGGAAAGTTCAGGTCACTTGCCTATGTTTTTGGTTAGATTCTTTGTTTTGTTAAATTCTTTGAGTGCCTTAAAAATTCTCAAGGGATATTAAGCCTTTGTCAAGTTGGAGTTGGCAGGACCCTGCCCATCCTGTGGGTGTCTTTTCAGTCTCTCCTCCCCTGGGCTGTGCAGAAGAATTTCAGTTTGATGGAATCTCATTTGTCAGTTTCTTCCTGTTGTTTCGTGTGCTCCAAGACCCTACCTGGGAAACGGGAGCCTGCATGGAGCTATGGAGTTGTTTTACTCTAATTTGCATTTAGGTCTTTGAAGATAGATGTTTGTAAAATATACATTACTGACTACTATTAACTCAAGATCAATACAGGATTTCTAAACTCAGGCCCAAGTTTTGAGGTTTCAGAATTTATATGTTAATATGTTAAAAAATATTTGTAAATAGCTGGTTAACATCTTTAAGTTTGCACACTGCAGACGTATCAGGAGTTCTCATGGAGGCTCAATAGTTCATAACTTCATGGATGTAGCGTTTGTGACCGTAGATGGAAAGCTAAGTGCGGGGAAAGAATTCAGCTTGATTAGCATTGATTTACCACAGGCAGACATGTATTTAGTCTGTAATCCCAGGGGCTGGGAGCTGTGGGGCAGCCTAGGCTACAGTGAGACGCTCTCAAAGCTGAGAGAACAAACACAGTGTCTTCAGCTGCGAACTGAAAATACACCGTATAAAGCTTAAACAGTGCCCGTGCAAGGCAGCAAGAGCCAAAGAGAAAAAGTGGCAGGGAGAGCCAGAGAGAGGGCTGTGGTTTACACTCGGTGGGAGGCCGACCTGGGATTGTTTCCAGGGCTGCTGGGCCTTAAAGCCTGGCTTGCTCCAGAAACTGCAGTATTGTATACCTCTCCTAGCCTTACTGTGTGGTAGACCAAGGAGTATAGGGTCCTGTGATCTTCCTGGCACTCTGATCTTAGGTCAGCCAGGCCAGGACAGAACGCAGGACGTGTAAAAATAAACTCGCACGGTCTCCCAGAGTTATAATCCAGGTGAAAATTGCAGTGTATTACTGCAATCAATCCAGGTTGTTATTGATGGTCTCTCCATTGGGCAGCAGTTCCCGGCTGAAGACTTAGCACCATACGCTATGAATTATATTGTATGATTATTCCATGAAATAATTCCTGCCACTGACCCCACCCCAGTTTTGGTGTGTATGTACTTTATATCCCTCTCAGTTCACTATGAGTATATTTCCTGAGTCATAAAATGCTCTTCAGAAATGTGATTTCTTTTTTCTCGAGACTGGGTTACTTTGTATAACCTTGACTGACCTGGAACTTGATCTATAGACCAGGCTGGCCTTGAACTCAGAGATCGGCCTGCCTCTGCCTCTCCAGTGCTAAGATTAAAGGTATGTACCACCATGGCCAGCTAGAAATGTAATTTTTTTTTTTAAAGACTACAAAGTTTCTGTTTGCAAGACTTTCACAATGACTTCACTACTGGCTAAGTGTAGTCATGGTGGCCATATCCTGAAGACAAATTTGTGTGTGCATGCACACATGTGTGTGTATGTATGCATGTATATGTGTGTATGTGTACCAATTTGAGTATGTTTGTATGTGCATGTGTGTGTGCCTGTACATGTGAGTGAGTGAGTGTGTGTGTGTGTTTACACACGTTCATGTACTATAACACATGTGGAAGCATGTGGCACATGTCCAAAGAGCTTTCAGGAAGCCAGTCCTCTTCTGCTTGCTGAGGTAGGGTCTTGTTTTTGCTGTTGCCTTGCATCCTACAAACTTCTAACTTTGATCATCTTTTTTCTGACTCTCTCTATAGTAGTGCTGGGATTACAGGTACATGTCAGTGCACCCAGATTTTTATGTGGGTTCTGAAGATCAAGCCTGGGTTGTCAGGCTTGCACGCCTAGTGCTGAGCCATCTCCCTGGCCCCCAAATCTTAGTGATTTCTTGTTTGGTCCAAGCAAAGCTTCCCCACTTCAGAATGATATGTCTGAGTGTTGAAATGTCTAGAAGGCCTCTCCAGCTCAGGGCCTTTCACTAGTCCCTAAATCAAGGCTTTGCCTCCAAAACAAACAAGGTATTGTCTTCTGTCTGTCTGGGTCTCTAGTCAGGGGCGTGAGCACTGTTCCTTTAACGTTATTAGCCATATTTTGTTATTTTTTCTTTTAAAAACAACTGTTTCTTTGTCCTGTTAAAAATATTTATGAATTACCATTTTGGAAGGTGGTAATACTGAAACCCAGAGCCTTGTGCATGCTGGGTAAGTGCTCCTTCACTAAGCCAATGCCTCCAGTTCTGGGCTTTAAAACAGGTTTTTTGTTTTGTTTTTAATTGTTGTTTTTTAATGTACAAGTGGTGTGTGGACACAGTACATCCAAGTTTCCCATTTCATCATTACCACCACTAAGTGTATATTTTTGACACCTAAATATGAAAACTTGCTTATGCTCAAGGGTTATATTCTTTTTTTTTTCTTTTTGTGCCTAGAAAAACAAAACCTTGAACTCATCTTTGAAACCTTGGGGGATCCTGTTCTAGTTTGCCTTCTGTTGCTGTGATCCAAACACTCTAACCAAAGACAACTTAGCAGAGGAAAGGGCTTATCTGGCTGACACTTTGAAGAACTCTGGCTCTCCTTAGCTTCTGCTCCGCTTTCTTGACCACTCAGGACCTCCTGCCTAGGGGTAGTACTGCCTCCCGCCTGTGGGCCTCTCCTCTATCAATTAGCAATCAGGAAAATAGTGCACAGATGTGCCCATGGACCAATTCGACTCGGACAACCCCACACTAAGGTTCTTTTGGAGCTGTGTCAAGCTGACATACACTAACCAGGAGAGATCCTGTGTTGGTCTCTCTATCTCTTACAGGAGAGTGAGCCCAGGACACGTGCACTCACGCGTTCCAGGGAAGTTCTCTATATCCCTAGCACTACCCATTTCTTTCTGTCTCATCATTTCGTGTCTGAATTTTCCAACTTGTTATTGATGGCACTCGTGATTGAGCGTAGAACCTCGAGCATGCTAAGCACGGACGGGCTCTACCCATAAGGTATATGCCTCCCTCCCATTCTGAAATAGGGTCTGTCGTCTAGACTAACATTGGCCTTACTCTGTACACCTAGGCTAGACCGGATCTCTGTGAGCCTCAAGTGTCAGCTTCTTGAGTGCTGGGATTGCAGACATGAGCCATGACCTGGATCTCACCACACCCCTCTTAAAGTTTTTTCCCCCTTTCATACAGTGAGCTGTCCCAGGAAGCATTTATTGAATGCTCTCTTCTGTATCAATAACACTTCTTACCTTTGATGACTTTATCAGTGTAGATACCAGATACCACATCTAAGTTTGTAAATCCTTTTTAAATTCTAGCCACTGGTGGTGTCACACACAACCAGAAAATACATCTGTGAAGCTGGTGACGTGTGATGGTGAAAATCTCCCCCACTGAGACTGGGTCTCGAGCTCTTTTGATCTGTGAAGTTTTCCACAGAAAACAGCTACTCAAGTTTCCCTCCAGGTCCGATTTAATTCTCTCCCCTGAGAACTCCATCCACCACCTGGTAGAGAGGAGTGTTTCTATTCAAGGTCATATTCAGGCTCTGCATTTTCCAGCTCCTTTAAGCCCTTCAGAAAGCACCTCCATTTTCTTCTTGGGTCTTAGTATTTTTCTCATCCTCACTTCCCTGCCCAGGCCATCAGCATGCTAGGTGAACACGTTTCTTTCTTTCTTTTAGGAGTTAGAAAGGTTAGTTTTAATGATCAACGTCACACTGTAGAATCCCCCGGGAAGAGATTGTCAGTGAGGGATTCTGAGTCGGGCTGATCTGTCGGCATTGTCTGTAGGATGTTATTTTGGGTCAGGGGAACCCCCCACGTGGATGGAGACAGGGGGTCCAGAACTGGATGTGTGGACAAAGCTAGCAGAGCACAGACACTCAGATTCATTTCTCACTCTCTGCGTCTTGACTGCAGACACCATGTGACCGGCTGTCTTGAGTCTTTTCCCTCCAGTGATGGACTGGACCCCGGAAACGTCAGTCAAAATAAACCCGTTCTCCCCTAAGTTGCTTTAGTCAGATTACTTTATCACAGCAAGAGGGAATGAAACTAAGACAGGCATATAACATGCATAGATATTTGAATTTTTGATAGCATGGCATAGCTGATTGTGAAAGGATTTATCTTTCACAGCCACAGTAAGATGACAAGTAATTAAGATGGAAAAACGAGGCTGTAGTATTACCTCACACCTTGAAAATCAACTCCAAGACTGTGGCAGTCAGAAAGAGAATCCTCTCCAGGCTCAGGTGTTGGAAGGCTTGTTCTCCGTTGCTGGCAATGTTTTGGGGAGGTTATGGAGCTCTTAGAACGCGGGGCCATGCTGGAGGAAGCGTCACTGTTGGCAGCGGTTACAGCCTAGTCCCCCTTCTCCTTTGCTTTCTCTGCTTCCTTTGGAACACATCTTTATCTGCAACTGGGTAGTATTACATGGCATAGGTCACTGTCATTTTCTCAGTGTGAAGATGGCACGCAAGTTTTATCTTCCTTCCCTTCTTTCCCTTCCCTTCCCTTTCCATCCTTCTTTCTTTCCTTCCTTCCTTTCTTTTTCTTGTCATTTTGTTGTGAGTAGATCACTGTCCTTGGACCCCGTCCAAATCCTCTCCTGAAGTTCTGAGCTAGTTGTTGCTGATGCATTAGAAGCTAGTCTTGTGAATCAGGATGTTCTTTTGTTTTGTGTTTTGGTTCTGTTTTTTGAATTATGATCATGGTTCTACTGGGTATACTTTTAAAATTTTGCCTCTATAATTTGGTCTGTTTCTTAACTCTTCTGTTTTTAAATGTTTAACATTAATTTACTGCTTTTTCCTTAATATTTTCTCTTTTATGAGACTAATAATATATTTTTCACATTTAAAAAAATTGGTTTGAGTTTGCTGTAGCCTCATCTCTCATAAAGAGCAAATTGTTTATTTTATGTGTATTTTCATAAAGGAAGGTTAGTTTAAGTTGACCATTTAGAACTATCCTTATAGGCACTGGGGCTGTAACCCAGTTGGTAAAAGACTTGCCTAGTTTGACCAAAGCCATGAGTTAATCCCAGATCCCCGTAAACCAGGAAGGAGAACACATGCCTGCAATATTAGCACTTGGGAGGTAGAGGCAGAAGAAACTGTAGCCCGAGGTCATCCTGGGCTACTCAGAGACCTTTCTTTCAACTTATGATGCCTGTGATCTTATGTAACATTCCTTCAACATGACTTTTATGGGATTAAAGATCCAGTTGGTGGTGTAGTGAGTGGGTTGTTCTTCAAGGTAACTGTGAGGTCTGGAGTCTGGAATGTCCCTCACATGCCCGTGATTTGAGAACTTGTTCCCCAGTTGGTGGCACTGTTTTGTGTGAAGCTGAGGAAATTTTAGGAGGCGAGGCCTAGTTGGTAGAAATAGGCCACTAAGGGAAGGCTTAGAGAGTAGACCTGCCTCTGACATTCTCCTTGCTCAGGGGCATGAGGAACTTCTATATAGGCTCCTACCATGAAACTTTCTCACCATGACAGACTGAAGTCTTCCTGAAACCATGAGCCCAACGGAGCCATTCTTCATTTCAAATATTTGAGATTTGATTACAATAACATACCAGTAAATAACACAATGCACATTGTTCGTGTGCATCTCTGGGCTTAGGGGCATGCACCTCTCAGGTATATTTTAATAGAAATTCATTTAACTAGGGCAATAAAATTAATTTCTAGTGGAAAAGCAAACCGAATACAGCTTTGTGTGAGCGAGCAATCTGCAGGAATGTACTGCCAGAGGAGAAGGTCCATTCACAGGCATCGCCATAGTCCAAGAAACCTTGAGATTTGGGGGCACATTCAGTCTTAACAAGAGTCTTAATTCAGAGACAGGCAGCCTGACCATAGGAAAGCTAATAAAACTGTGTAGAGGTTGCTAAACTTCACTGTCCTCTTAAATCTGATGGTGGCTGGTGTCCTGCAGCTGGGAAGCAAGCAGACAGGCAGTTCAGGGAGAGGAAGTGTAGGAGCTTGTGTGCATCTGGGTGGCTTTGTCTGTTCTCCCCTGCCAGTTGCTGCAATCAGGCCTTAGATACTTGTGTAGCATGAAGCAAGCTAAGTGAAATTTTATTTCCAAACCTTGCTAAGTGGTGTTTCCTTTCCCCTCTCTCCATTCAGAATGCTAGCATATTCTTGGAGCAATCTTCCTAATAGTGGAATTCGATTTTCCAGTTTATTTTAATTGATTATGAATTAATTTGTGAGACAGGCCCTTCCATAACACTGGGCTGGCCTCTGGCCTACTGTAGTCAATGATGTCCTTGAAATCTTGGCAGTGTGTGCTCAGACTTCCCCAGTGCTGGGCCTATAGGTATATATTATGCCTGGCTTTTACATTTATTACGGATTGGTGTACATAATACTTGTGTTAGCACCTAATGCTTCATTAAACATGTACATTGTGTGATGTTGACTTAGGGGTCAGTTGTGTACAGATTTGCATGGTTAAAGAAAAGAGTAGAGGAAAAATTCAGGCAGTGGATTGGATAGATGAAGTAAATTGTAAATTTTAGCCAGATTTTTTTTCTTTTTAAATCATTATTTAATGATTCTATTATCAAATTCTAAGCCAGGGCCACATATGTTAAGTAGTCTGGAACATGAACAGCAGGAGGGATGCAACCTCCACTCTCTTACCAGGCTTGTGGGGTTCACTGGCTCTCATGATAAGTCTTCAAGCGTGGCAATCTTAGATCTAGATCTGTGGACATGGCCCAGAAGTCACCGAGGGTTCTGAGTTCTCTTTCAGTGGTAGAGGACCTTCCAGACACATAAGTTTTAGGTTCGATTATCAACACAGCAGAAAGAATCAAAAGAATTAATATAGTTTAGAAAAGCAAGACCCTCACGGTTGTCTCATCTGCTAATTTCTTGAGACCCTTTGTACTGTCTCGAATTTGCGACCTTTTGATACCACAGAACTAGAAAAGCATCTGTGACTATGGCTACTCTTAACTTTTACAAAATGTTCTACGGGTAGACTTACAACATTTTGGAAAACTGTTATTTTTTTACTGTTTAAAAAATACAGAGGATTTGAATTCTCTGTATGTGCTATGCCATGCATCATGAAATTTGATTTTTTGCTTTCTGTGCAATCCATTTTATTCTCTATGAAACATCAGAGGGGAAAATCAAAGCCTTTGGCTTTATCTAGGTTTCCAGGTTTTTCCACTTTGGTTTTAAAAACAGAGTCAGAGGCGGCATGAGGTTTATTTCACTCATAATTTTCATTGCTTTGCAAATTCTCACCAACTATAAATATTTTAAACCTCAAATTTAAGTATCATTGCTAGTAAACAGACAAGTAGATGTAGCTTGAGTTCGTTTCTCTGGTTTTCCTAGAAATTATTTTTTAAAGGCAGTCCAGGTCCTCTGCCTCAAACTTATTTTTTTACAGCATCATTTTCCCCCTTTTCTGCAAACTTTCCCACAATACATAATTCTAAATGAAGTCTTGAATTCTCCACCTGGAATTGAAAAGGTAAAGTTTCCATATGTCGACACCAGTTGGACCTAACACAAGTCAAAACAAAAAGGTGTTATTCCATTTAATGCAGACATATATCAGCCTAAGCCCACCAGCCAGTTCCTAGTTCCTCTTCAGTGACTAGGAAATGAAAGACGTTTGCTATTTAACAAGTCCGACAATTTTGGTTTTCTTGGGAAAAGACATTTTTCATACATGCAAACGCTTTGCTCACTTAAAATAAACTCAGCAATGTTTCTCTTTTATTTTTTCCTTTTATCAAAATACATTCTAGCTTGCTTTTAGCATGCATTCCTATAATAACCAGTAGGAATAATCCAATGCTTTGGGCATGATCTTTGTCTTTGATGAAGCTGATATATTTAAATGCAAGTCCCTGGGGCATGGCAGACAAACACTTCACAACTGAGACACACCCTCCATCCAAAAGTTCCCTCTTACTCCCTGGTCACTTTTGTCATGGAAAGTTTTGAACTGGTGAGAGGTTCTGCGGGAAGTAAGGACTCAGGAGGGGGTGAGAGTCCAGCTGGCTTCTTGTTGGAGGCACCGTGTGTTTGAGAATGCCAGTACACCCTGGGAGATGGGTCTATGTAGTTGCAGTAATGACTGGGTTTTCCAAGAAGTTAGACATCTGGATTTGGAGATTGTCACTGGCATCTTTTTGATAACCATTTTTAAATTTTTTTTTCACCTGTTGGCAGCTTGTCATTGAGCTCCAGAGCCCATGGAATAGACCTTCCGTGGGGACCTGGGAGTGCTAAGCTCAGAACCTTGGACTAGCTAGTACTACCTTCACCCCGCGCAGAATGAGAAGGCTGTGTACATATTCAGAGAAATGAGCCTGGAACATGGATATGCCCTGCCTGGAGTCAAAACTCTTGCATGCAGTCACCTGATCTGAGGCTGGAAGTCATAGTAATCATTTAGGGCACTGCTAATCTCCTTTAGTCAGTACCCTAAAACTAACTGGACTCTGTGGTGGGCATCTATCTCTGGCCTTGATGTCTGCTGGAAAATTGGGTTTTGCGGCATTAAACCTCCCTGTTTCCTGTGGCTTAGGTAAGGGACTGCTGAAGGGTAAAGAGTGGAGGGGCTTTCTGTCCAGTTAAGCAGAAGTAAACCATCTGGAACTCAATTGTAGCATCGTTTTCTTTAAAAGGACATTTTGGACCCTGGAGAGAACTTCCTTACAAACTCATTGGTTACAAACCAGATGGACATTTCCAGTTTCAAAGGCACATTGTGTACATGCAGAAGAAATACAAATATTTGTACATATTGTCATCAGTTTTCAGCACTGGTCCCAGACTCCAACAAACTTCATTGTCCTGCAGGCTCCATTTTTATCTCCTCAGCTGGAAAATTCAAAGGGAATTTTTTCACCTTGCTGTAGACGCAAAGATTCCCAACCTAGAAGGAACAGGGCCAAAGGCAGTGTGCAACAATAGCCTGTTTGAAGTAACTGACTCCTGTCAAGCCAGCTTTACCACTTGGAAATCCCCAGAGAGTGCAGGGAAATAGATACTTCACAGAGTCCTGCTTACCCAGATAGTGATGGTGAAGAACTAATGGGTTTGGACCCACATCCCACAGTGCTGATCATTGACCATTGTCAGGGAAACCAGGTAGATGACATCATCACCAGTCTCGTACCCTCTGTTCCCTGGCACCTGCAGATTCTCTTGAGATCTTTTAATCCTGCTTTTTCCTCCTGCAGGTTTGCCCTTCGTAAGTCATGTTCGTTTTGATAAGTCTAGAAATGTAAAGGTCTCTCTCGTTTTAAAATACGTTTTTCTTGGGTGGAGAGTTATAGAATTGATCATTTCCTTTCGCTAGCTTTTTTTCCAGTCTCTCATGAGGGTTGGCCCTTCCCGTTATCTCTCCCCTTCCTCGTACATCGTTCTTTTCTTGTTTGTTTACAATTCAATTTTCGGCAGTTTTGTGAGCCTGGGTTTAGTCCCCGCCCTGCTACTTGGGATCATTGAACATTCTGAATTTATGGCTGTAGGTTTTTCATCTTATTTGAAGAATTTGAAAAATGATTTAGCCCCACCCTGGCTTCTATTTCCAGCTGCACCAGCCCCACTGCTACTGACAGATACTCTTGTTTCAATCTGTTTCCTGTGCGATCTCACCGTGCATCTTCCGGTTCAGGAAGCTCTCTCTTTCTCCCAGTTTTTATAATATGCTCATCTCATCCTCTTTACAGTTCTCAGATCTACACTTTTGGTTTTCCCTCCATGTCCCCGCTTGAATCTTCCCACGGACTTTTTGAACATGTGGACAGGCTAGCCGTTTTGTGGGTCATCTTTACCCTCTGCGCCATTCCCTCAGGTGATCCTTACTCTTCATAGCGTCTGCCATTTCTTGTTGTTGTTTTGTTGTTGTTGTTTTGATTGGAGTCTCATGGTGGGTTATACCTCACAAACTGTGGCCGTGTATGTTCCTATACAGGTTGCTGAATGGCTTTACATAAGATCGGGTGCATTCAAGGTGGTGTGGCTGTAGACTCCCAAGTGTGTTAGGATCAGTTCATTTACTCAGTGGGGTTCTATGGAGGCCTCCTTTCCACCTATCCTAGCTGGGATCCAAGTATCCCTTTCTCCAGGGTTTACGTATTCCCCACTACTGAGATAATAGCCACTGGATCACCTGCTGACCTAGGAACTGAGAAGTTTTTCCCCCCTGGCTGGTGAGAACTCGGGATATTTTTGAGGTTCTTAACTCAGGCTTCTCTCTCTGGCTGTGGCTGTTCCTCTTTCCTCCCTCATCTTTCTTCGTAAATACTTGGCCAAAGCCCCGGCAGGACCCTCTGAAGACTCCCAGACTGTACTTTCTGCGCCTCTGTCCTGCAAACTCTGACTTCCTTGTTCTCTCTGGACCAGAAGCTCTATGGTTTCCATATTGAGGACCGGGGTACTGCCAGGCTCCTTGTCTTCTGCCACAGCTTGCAGACTGTAGGCAATGAAACAGGCCCAACCTAGCTCTGCCCTTGCTCTTCCCATAGGTCCTAGTCTATGCTTCTATAGTTTCCTACGTGTCATTTGTTCAATGGGGGTAGGGAGAGCCCACGTTTTAATGGCATCTTAGTCAGAAATAGAGCTGTGGTCATTGCTGAAAAATGATAATTAAAAAAAACACGCTGAGTTGGGGGTGTTGCTCACTTTTTAGAGTTCTGGCAGCATGCATGAACCCCTAGCTTTAATCCTTAGCTTGAATAAAACCAGCATTGGTGGCACATAACCAGCAATCTCATCACCCTGAAGTAGAAGTAGGAGGATCAGAAGTTCAAGGTCATCCTCAGCTAGTAATGAGTTGGAGGAGATCCTGTCATTAAAAAAAAAAAGAATTATGCTTTGTTTTTTATAGAAAAAAATAAATCCAGTTCAGAGCCTAATAATGTGTTTGGCTGCCAAGAAAAAATGATACTAAGTAGTGTGTTCCTCTGTGTTGAGAGAAAAATAAAGACAAGCCCCAAAAAGTAAAATAAATAAATGAATGGACAAATCTTGCTTTAATTTAAAGTGGAACAAAATGAGTGCTTTTTCCTCTGTACTTGAATCAGGTTGATTGTAGATAAATTAGGACTTTGATACCATCAACCAAACATTCATACAGGCTCAGGAACAAACGTAAAGTGTTCCAGGGAGAGATTTGTGGGCGTGCTCAGAGTGCCCTGGCTAGTTTCCCTCGCGGTGAATGAAAAGAGAAACATATTTATTTTTATAGTAATATTTCCTTAAAGTGATTGTGCAGCAGTAGAACACAGCTCCGCACAGTACAAAGCAGAAGCAAACAGTTGTGTTCCGGGTACAGAGCGTGATATCAAACAACAGAAGTTCTCTGTGGCAGGCGAGAAGCTGAGTGCTGGTTCCTGTTTCCTGCTTTGTTGTTTTGAGTGTGATTGATGCCATGGTCTTTGCCGGAGAGGCCTCAGAACCTAAGAAAGCAGTTAAAAAAGAAAAGGCACTAGCATGGAAAATAGTTTTGGTTTTACCAAAACTGTGTAGAGAATCAAGCCCAGGCCATAGCTTCCAGCTTTGTGCTTAGGAAATATCCATTGAGCCTTATAATTGAGTTGTTATAATATTAATGTAGACAGATATTAAACATTTTCACTGATAATTTGATTATTTTGTAGGGTGTGTTTTGATCAGATTGATTTCCAACTCCTCCCTGTTTCTCCTTCCTAACATACCCTCTATGTACCCCTCAATTTCACATCCTATCTTTTAAAAGAGAAAATTAGCATACCATTGATTTCAGTTTTTGCTGTCCATATATATACTTACGGACCAGCCACTGAGATTGATAAACAAACAAACAGATAAACTGACTTTTCTTCCCCTAGATGCCATCAAATATCCACAACTCCTCACTTAGGGCTGGAACTCATGGGACCCCACTTCATTTCATGATAGAGTATTGGCTGGCTTGATCTTACGAAGGTCTTGCGCAGGTAAACCACAGCTACTATAAATTGAGTGCAATGGTCTTGTCATATCCAGAAGACAATTTTTTTCATTCTGGTCCTCCCCATGTTTCTGCCCCCTCTTTTAAGGCATTGAGATGAGGGTGTGATATCCCCTCTTTGGTCTTTCAGGAATTGATATGAGGGTGTGGTACCCCCTCTTTGGTCTTTAAGGCAATGAGATGAGGGTGTAATACAGATGCATCATTTATGACTGATTCCTTCGCTGACCCTTACACTTTTTACTTTGTCCAGTAATGTTTCTGTGCTAACCGCGATGGACTGCATCAATAAGCTTCTCTGATGAAGTCTGAAAGCTGTAATAATCTATGAATAGGAATATGAGAGGAATTTAGGGAACAGTTTAATACTAGGCCCAGTAAGCTAAATACTTGTAGTGGGTTCATCCCTGGACCTGTGAGGGCCATATGATGTGTTATTGGCCAGATTTGCAGTACCAAGTATGTGTTCCCCTCCTGTAGAGTAGGCTTTAAATTCAATAAGGAGGTGGTTTATTACTAATAACATTTGTTCCACTATTATATCATAGACACAGGTTGTCATGCTGGTGATCTTTAGAATTTCCAGAGTTCACAGATGGATAAGTCTGTGGGTGATTCCCTGTAGTAATGAAGGGGAGCGGGCCCTGCTTTTCTTCTGGCCCAGCTCCCGCATGGCTAGCTTATATCCCGAAATAACAACATACCAATTGTATTCATTTAAACACTGCCTGGCCCATTAT
>LOEQ01001796.1:51446-99611 GCA_001685075.1 Bramus lutescens
CTTTATTAACTAATGAAAGTAACACATAGACAGATGACCCTCCTACATCAATTCCCTACCACACACACACAGTCAGCACACCACCATCCTAAGTATGTTTTGATCCATTTCAGAGGGGAACAAATGCTGAGTGAGGCTATGACAATACATGCTGAGGGAGCCTCTAGCACCCCATGTGAGGCTGTGTATCCAATAGGGCAGTAGCACTCAAGCCTGCCTACAGCTTCCAGTAGCATGCCTACATTTCCTCCAGCACTGGGGCGTTCTGAGATGTCTCGGTTCTTACATCACACAGAGTAGGCCAGGTCCAGTCAGGCAGGACAGGTTGGGTATGGAAGCCCTGGGAGGTCAAATGGGTTAGATTGTTCTGTGCATGTTGGGATATCAGGTCAAGCACCACGTGTCCTGATGGCATCTCCCCATGATCTCACGAGGAGTGCTTTTTATTTCCTTTCAAGTTTTCACATCACATTCGACCTATGGTCCTGCCACAAATGCTTTAAAAATAGCACAAGTCCCAGGCCAGCCAGGGCTACATAGTGAGACTGTCTCTAAATAAAGAAATAAGTAAAAATAGTAGCATGTGCACCGTCTCCAAGGGATGATGATTTTCTGCTGGGCCAGAGAGAGCCAGTGTGTTTCGCCAGTGGAGTCACTGAAGTGTGGAGTCTCCATACTAGCGGGTACTGGAGGTCTTCCAGCATGCCTCACGATGCTCATTGATGTCTTTGCTACTTCTTCACTTGATAATTTCTCTCTTAGTTACATCTTCTCCTTTCTTCTTCCAGCTGTGCCCTTTGCTTTGAGGAATTCTTTATTTCTGGTGGCAAGTTCCGGTCTGTGAGCAAAGTTTGCTCTTCTCCCCTTATGTTCCACAGGCAGTGGTAATTTTCAGGATATCTCTCTCTCTCCCTAGGAGAGTGTTCTGGACTTGGACAGAGTATCCTCTCACACCCACTTCCCTATGGCTTATGTTCGGCATATTCCTATTGCTGGAAAGGTAACTTACACGTATTTCTGAGCTTTAATAAATTCCATGACACAAAGTCTTCCTATAGCATCCTCCAGGCAGGCTGGCAGGTTGTGAGCGTTGCCTGCTGGAATGCTTCCAGGTCTGCATGGAAAAGGTACAGCTTGGGGCTCAGTGGATAAAGGTACTTGCCACCATAACTGATGAACAGGATTTGGTCCCTGGGACATGGTGGAAGGAGAGAATTCACTCCTGAAATTTGTGCTCTGACCTCCACATGTGCTTTGTAGCACATCCATGCCCTTCTCCCCATATCAATAAATAAAATGCAATGAAAACATTTTTAAAGGCATAGCTTACTGGGCTTGTGAATGTGGCCCAAGTACGGAGTACCTGCCAGGCCACACAAGGTTCCCTCCCCAACTCTGCCATGAATAAATAAGTAAATATGTGCAGCTTAGTTATAGCACAGCTAGCTGATTTTAGGACTCAGTAAGATTATGATCGCACCACTTGTATGTTGAGGTTTGGGTAGCAGGGAGGCAAGGAGGATGCAGGATGCCTTCCACTTAACTTTCTTGGAATTAACTGTTTTCTGACATTCTTACCTCCCTGATGGTCACCACTGGACTTCCAGAGATTCAGAATCAGGTCATGCCTGGCCTTATTCATGTGCTCTGAACTGCTTAATCCATGTACTGTGTGGTACAAACACAGTCGATTGATTCTGTGGGTACTATAGGCAGTTATGACGAAAACCCTGCTGGACATACGATCTGAGTTTGGTTTGGCCACTGTACCCTTTAGCCGTCTTCCTTCAATGTATATTGTTAGCATTTGCAGACTAGCCAGTGTACTCAGGACCCTATAGGCTTCACTATGCTTAGAAAAACAAGTACACAAGAATTATTTTTTTTAGGACATTTCAGATTTAAATAAGCTATGTAAAAGACAGGTATAACCATCAGACCATGCCTCTGACCTCAGACTGAGTTCAGTGTACATGCTGAGCATTGCAGGTACCTCGGGCTCCTCTGGAGTGAGGAAGCTCCCCAGAGCTGGGGGGACTCCTCCTCTAAAACCAACCCTCAGCAGCTGCACTGCTTCTTATCCCAGCTGTGGATCCAGGTCCTTGGGTCTTCTGGCAGCAGGTCATACAAGAAGGTTGGAGATGTGAAAGATGTTTGTCCCATCTCCTCCCTGACACTGCTGGAGTTGGACCATAGAGAGCGATAGAGAAACTCTCTGCCATCTTCTCTCGTCAGATGACTGGACTTCTGCATTTGTGTATTGTGGGAAGTGAATTCAGGGCCTAGCAGGCACCACCATTTTGTTACAGTCCTTGCATGTAATATGGATTTTTTTAGACAAGTCTTCAGAATAAATGGTACTCTTTTTGTTGTTATTGTTATGCCCAAATCC
Source organism: Bramus lutescens (assembly GCA_001685075.1). NCBI lineage: Eukaryota > Metazoa > Chordata > Mammalia > Rodentia > Cricetidae > Bramus > Bramus lutescens. The sequence continues at coordinate 53,839 of LOEQ01001796.1, forward strand.
GTGAAGTCCCCCAAAAGCCAACAAGGAGACCGAGTCCTGTATGTAAATGCAAAGAGCTTTTATTTTATGCAAGTTTGCAAACTCGGTCTCTCCACAAGTCCAATGTATTTGAATAAACGGAGAGTCCTGAGCTCAGTTAGAGTTGGGTTTTTATAGTAGTAGAGCTGGGGGTGAGGGATTTTAAGGTTCAGGACCCCTGATTGGCTGACATTTGTCTTGGGGTGTCCTGGTGAGTGTGTGCTGGCAGGTGATCCTATCTACAGCATTTGGCACCTTAGGCATTTCCTTTGGATTCTCTGTTCTTGGGCGGTGCTCAGGTAATCTTAGTTTATGGTCCTTCCTGCAATGAGATATTACTTCAGGGTAAACTACTGAGACTCAGGCCTCTATTAAATTTATCGATGACTGAGTCCTACACTGGCAGGTGATAATGGTTGGAAGTAAATAACTTCCTTTGGGTGGTGTTTCTATTTAGTTTATCATGGCTGACCTACACTTTTTACTCCTCACGGGATGTCCATATGTAATAGAGGGCAACCAGGACTTTATCCCTTACCTTGTACAAAACTTAACTTAAAAACAATATTGTGGCAGTGGGGCTGGAAGCCAGGGTGATGTGCAGATAAGCTGTACTCCACCACTGAGGTGCACACCCAGCCCTGACAGAGGGCTTTCAATGTGTACTTCTCACAGAGGAGAGTGCTATTGAAGGTGAGGACAGGAGCAGAGATGGCTGAAGACCCACTGGCTGAGAATGCTAGCTGGAATTTTAAATGTAAGCCCTGCTCTGCATGGTTGACTAAGCAGCCAGGAAAACAACATTGAGCAAACAGGCAGGCAGGTGGGAGGGTAATATAAAGAATACTATTACTCTCAAGATAAAAAATCTATAAAGTCATCAACAGTGATTTGAAGAAGAATCAGTCTCCATAGACTCATAGTTTTGAATGCTTAGTCATCAGGGAGTGGAAGGGTTTGAAAACACTAGGGGGTGTGGTCTTATTGAAGTAGGTGTGGCCTTGTTGGAGGAAAGTGTGTCCCTGGGGTTGGGCAATGAGGTTTCAAAAGCCCATACCAAGTCCAGCTCTTTGGATCAGAATATAGCCTAGCTTGCATGCTCCCTGCCTCTGAAACTGTAAGCAAGTCCCTAGTCACATGTTTTCTCTTATAAGAGTTGCCTTGGTCACCGTGTCTCTCCACATCAATAGTACAGTGACTAAGACACCATCTAATGTTGGTTGAAAGTTCAAAAATATACAATCAAAATATAAAAACATGGATAAAAAGCCATATATTAAACCCAAATAATGTAACTGGGATTTTTTTCTTTTTAAAGCACAGTTGACTGGATAATATAACTTGAAGGGGAAAAGAAGAGGACCATTGTGGAAAGGTACAAAGACCTCCACAGAACAGTATCTGAAAGAAAAAACAAATGTCTGAAGGAAATAGCATGAAATGCTAGCATTCGTGACATCCTGAGGTGGGCATGTGGCTTTCCTGTGTGAATAGCAGCCTCCGACATGAGCAATGAGATGGCCCTGAGTTGAAGGCCATACATCATTGCGGCAGCACGCATCTGCACGGGTTATGTGTTTGCAGTTAGAGCCAAATGAAATAGAGATGTGATTTAGGGCCTCACAGATGCTTCCACGGTGGGTCCAGTGGACTTAGGTCCTGTTTGCCTCTCTAAGTCCCGAGGCATAATTTTCCTCAGCTCGCTCTAAGGAAACAATCGGGCTCGGGGTCCCTGAGGCACGTGACTGAGCAGACAGGAGTCAGCACAGTCATCCAAGAAATAAATGGCCATCAGAGGCCTGAGAGCTCACCATGGGCTACTCTACTCTGTGAGACTTTCCAAGTGGAAAACCAGATTAATATGTACGTTAACTTGTTCAGTTAATCAGATACAAGGGTAACCTAGTGAAAATTCCTATCAGTCAGTGCTACTGACTTATGACAGGTGACTGCATCCATTTCACTATAGTTAATTAAATTTGACAATATCATGGAGCTGGGGACCTGTGCAGCCATATTCCCTGTTTTCTGGTACTCTGTGACACATTTAACCCCTAACCATACTCCTAGGGTTTCTGCTTCTACAAACCTGAAGGTGGCAACACTCCTGAAACCAGCATGCTAGAGTGGGGCAGGTCATGTTCCATCCCAGCCACGCCTGTGTATGGCCAACACACTCCTGGCCCTGACTGGGCTTTAGTCCCAGGTCTGCTTAGCCATACTTCACAGGGGCAAAGATATCTACTGCGGTTGGTGTAACAGCAGTGGCTTCAGGAGAAGACTTGAGAGGGTAACTTTGAGTAGGATTTGCTTTGGTGCTCGGGTTCTGCAGGCTGAGCCATGGCTGTGTGGACCATGCACTTGAGAAGAACATTATGGAAGGTATACTGATGAAGCAGAGATGAAGAAAAGAGCCAGGGGGAGATGTGGGCCTCAAGGCCATGCTCCCAGCAATGTTCTTCCTCCAGCTAGTTTCCAACAAAAGTGTCTAAAATGTCTCAAGAGAGCACTGCCAACTGGGGACCAAGATCCCAACATATGAGTCTTTGGGGGGCACTTTATATCCATTCTTAACAGCTGGTAATACTACTCACTGTCTGGTACTTAATGAAAAATTGCTATTATTTGGGGGGGTGGTGTTGAACCTACAGCCTTGCACATCCTACTGAACTATTTTTTTCGGGCTGAGAGTTATTTATTTGTATGTAATAGTGCATACATACAGTATGGCATAGTAATACACAAGAGTGTGTGTAAAACCTCCTGTCTTTTCCTCCTCTGTCATCATCTTCATTATTGTTAGCATTAGTGGTTTGGCTGCTGCTGAGGTAGAAGCTACAGAGGCGAGAGCTTGGAAAACACATCCCGAGTTAGATTTCTCTCATGTTGCCTCAGAAGCCAATACTCGGCATCTTCAGCACATAATGTCTGCCTTACTGCTTATGTCAGCTCCTTGAGCACAGAGAGAATTGCTCTCTCTTGTTTATTTCCATCACCTGGTACAGTGACGATGACAGGACATGGTACAGTGGGCATTCTGTGGAATGAATGAATAAGTAACAAATGTTAACTATAAAATGAAATGAGATATACGCTACTAAAACAGTGATTTATTATTTTACGTGTATGAGTGCTTTGTTTAGAGACTATATACATGCTTACCTGATTCCTACAGAGGACAGAAAAGGGTGTCAGATCCACCATCATATTGGTGCTGGGAATCAAACCTGGGTCCTCTGGAAGAGCATTCAGTGCTCCTAACTGCTGTGCTAGCTCTTCAGACCCTAAGGCCATCATTTATTAGTTCACTTTGTCAATGGCTCCACCCAAGACCAGCTTCCAAGTGCATTTCTTTGCCTGCGGGTTTTCTTTGTCCCTATGAGTCACCTTCTGTGAGTTAGGATATAGCCAGTTCCCTAATGCCTCAGGTGGGATAACATGAAGGTGAATGTCTTACATTTTTTCCAAGGATTTCAAAGCAGAATTAGACCCCATGTATCTATAATGATAACTTATTTGAAAATATAGGAATATAGCTCATTGGTAGAATATTTGCTTAAAAATTATATGAGGCCCTAGATTCAATTCCAGTACAAAGAAAGTCAGAGAAATACACACACACACACACACACACACACACACACACGGGTGGGGAGAAAATGTGTCTAATCCATCTCATTTGGATCACATGCCCATCCTTCAACCAACCATTATTCTTTTTTATTTTTTATTAAAAAATTTTCACGTCCTCCCATTTCCCTCCCCCCTCNATATACACATATACACATATATATAAAGATAAAAAGCCTCAGGATTAATTTTTCAGATAGTTTGCTGGCCATGGCCTGGATGCAGCTGTATTCTCTAGCATGGGTGATTCATAGCTTCCCATGGTGGAGGTGGGGGAGCCCACTTCCCCTTGGGGGGTGAGCCTTGATTTTATCATGGGGTGGCTGTACTGCAGAGGTGAACCTGAGGAGAAAGGCCACAGGGCCACAGGTATGAGGGCCCCCTGTTTGTCTTCAGTATCTCGAATCTGTCTTATACTTGGGGACTTCTGGCCAGGAAGCCCTCTTCAGTTAGGGGGTGTCATTCCAGATGAGATGATTGTAGATAGAATGTGGTCTCTATGCCCCTCCTGGCCCGCCTTCCTTGCTGGGAAAACTGCTCACAGGCACAAGCTGTACATACGGAATGTGAAGGACTTTGGAGCTTTCCCTGGAAGAAAATGGAAATGAAGAAAAGGAAGCTTTTAAAACACAAATATAATTTTTGTATTACTTTTAGTGGACTTTACTTTCAATGCACAAACAAATGAAAAACCTTGATTCTTGTATAAATTTCTCACGTACTCATTCTTAAAAGCTCACAGCAACTTTCTGGCGAAGTACATGGCTTTCTTCAGTTAATCTCTCACACTTCTTGGGAGTTTCTTCTTCGGTTTTAAAAGGAAATGCATTCCTGAGGAAAATAAGAATGAAAAGCATGATTTGCATGCCCGCCCACACCGAATTTCCCGGCAGCTTTGGCCCCAGACGTGTGCTGTCTTCTGTGCCCATCTCTCTCCAGCTCCTCTCCCACTGGTGACTTTTGGGCCCTTCGTCACCCTACGCTCGGCTAACTTTTTCCAACCTCTCCCCTTCCCCACCACCCAGCATGGCACATGGAAGCTTCTACAGAGCACCCGGACACTGAAGCCATCAGATGTCCTCTTCCTATGGTTGCCTATCTGCAGCTTGGACCTCACAGTCTGTATTAGGGATCTACTGCCCACACAAGAGCTTCATGTCTTCAGTTATTTGGGGGCCCTTTTCAAAGCCTGAGAAATTCTGTTGTGAGTACCGAGGTCAAGCTTAACCCTCCACATTCCAGAAGCTTCCTTGAGTTTCTGCCAAAGTTACACAATGTCTATCCTATATTGGAGTAAAGGTTCAGGCTGATCGCCTAGGGAGTGAAAACGGTGATGTAGCAACACACCGCTCAAGAGCCAGTGCTCGCTCATGGGCTCATGGGGACTCTTCACACCTGGGAACTAAGTTCAACTGTGGATGCCTTGAAGCAATCCTTTCTCCACTCTTTAAGCCACCTGCCACTCCGGTATGTCCCATGGGATAGCTGGGATAGCGAAGCCACCTTGACCCGGACAGAAACAAATGCCACGCTGGGAATGAGCCTCAGGACTGGGCAGCACTTTTGCTATGCAAGGAGGCTTCATGTTGCTCTCATTTGCATAATGAAGAGCTGTGGTTATCGTGCACAGGGGGAGAGTTAAGTCAGTCTTAGTCCTCAGTCCGCTGCTGCTGTGTTTAGGTGACGGTAAGATGGTATACTTAGCTCTACACAGTTTTCCTTTAAACATTTCATAGTGTTCCTCGTGGACCAGTGTCCTGTGCATGCTTTGTAACAATTAGGCTTCATAAATTGGGGAAACGGCTTCAGAAAATAGGAGCTGGGTCAGCCATCATTGCTTCTAGTTCCCAGACCTCCAGATAGAGAGATTGTGAAGATTATAAGTTTGCTCTCCTTATGTCTTTTACTTTCTAATTTTTTTTTCCTGGACTAGGTTCAGCTTTGCAGTCCAGGTGGGCCTGGATCTTGCCCTGTAGATCACACTGGTCTTAAGCTCAAGACCCGCCTTCCTCAGGTCCCAAATGCTGGGATTATAGATGTCAGCCACATTCTGAATGCATCCTCTCTTCTCTCTCTTTTTCTAAGTGTTTGGATGGGAGACATGGGGAAGAGTTTAGTGATCTCCAGGTTTAAATGCATCTGAGATGGAAAATTGTCTGGACCTCATTTGTAAAACGTGGAGTCACCTTTTCTCTTTTAAGAAAGCTGTGCCTTAGTGTCTGCAGGGTTTCCCTCAAGGACCCTGATCCCAACCCCTCACACCGAAACTCACAGATGCTGAAGTTGCTTCTGTGTATATGAAATCATTCCTAGGAGACATATAACAATAGCTAAGGCAATATGGTGTAACCCCAGGTAAACACTTTGTTCTGGGAAAATACACTAACACAATGTCTTCCAGTAGGCATCAGTTATGTCTGCTTGTGTGTATGGTATAGATTTACCTAAATTCTGCTGATTCATTTTAGGCACAATAGTGCCCCCCTAAGATGTGAACATCCAGGTCCTCAGCAGCTGTGAGTGTCTTGGTTTGGGTGGCAGAGAGAAGGAAGGTATTAATGTGTTAGCTATCCATAGCAAGATTGTTTGGATGTCACGGTGAGACCAGTGTAGTCAGTCACAGTGGTTCTCACAGCACAGAGGACAAAAACAGGGAGATACTAGCTCAAAGAGAGACCATGGGGTGCACATTAGGGAACAGGGGTATCCTTCGGAAGAGGGGAGAGACACAGAAACTCTGCCCGAGCACCCGGAACCCTGTGTGCCTCTTGAATTCACACATCTGTTGGGATTGTGACCTATAGAACTGCAGGCAGGTCATTTGAATAGTTTGGCCGCTAAGTTTGTGGGCATCCGGTACAACAACGGCAAGGAAGGCCAGTGATAAATACTGACGAGCTTCTCTGGGGATTCAAGCAGCGACTCCAGGGTCCGCAGCCCAGCAGCGCTCTCCCTGTAGCATGGGGCAGCCTCAGGAGACCTGGAAGATGGAGCTTGCCATTTTCAGAGTGTACTTGACAGTTTCTGTACTGCTGTCCAAGGAGGAAAGTATCCAGATGGAGAGGTCCCAAGCAATTCTGGCATGAGCAACATTTTGCTAACTTAATACAGGAAAGTAGTTTTACCAAGCCTTCCATGTGAACAACAGTGGTTTTGTGTTTTTGGTTGAGCCTTGTGGACTGCATGACCTAGTCATGTGGATCTCATGCCCTCTTTGTTTGTTAGAGTGCTGATGAGACCTTTGGCTTTGGAGTACAGGAAGTGTCCAGCCTTCTGCCCTGTGCTAGCAACCAGCTACTTAATAACCAGGATTGATTTTGTGCCATCCATTAGGTAAACACAGTTGGGTTTAGCATAAGTAGGTATTGGGGCTTTTACCTCTGAGCTATAACTCCTCTCGTGCCTAATTGTGTAGAATTGTGTAGACAGAACAGACCAGCCTAGTTGAAGATGCAGGGACCTCAGAGAACTGCAGAGAACAGAAAGGTGTTCCCCCAAAGCAGTTGCTCCCCACCAGATTGGACAAGTACCACCATGGTAAATTTAGGTCTAATAAATGAAAACACAGATGTTGACATCGCTGCCTGGGAACTGGAGTGGGGCTGTGCAGAGGGGGGTTGTGTATCTTGGAGGCTCACAAACTTTTGCATGCCACACAATGTACACCAAGCCATGTTATCTGTGGTGAAGACCCTGAACTGTCCTCATTACCTGATCTGCATTTGAGTGTGCTTAATCCAAGACCTAGTGGGCTGTGCATCTCACGTCATCTCATGCCAGGATTTAGCTCAGAGAAATACTTCCATGTACTGTGACTCTGGTTTCTGCTTTGCAGTTGGCTGGCGTGCTTGAGGCATAGGTTGCTTCTGACTGAATGCCATGCTCATCCCAGTCATCCCACTTTGGAGAGTACGTTCAAAACATGGAAATCAGTGTGTGCAAGAGACACCTGCACCACCCTGTTCCTTAGGGCACTGTCGGCAAGAGCCAAGGCATGGCATCAGTCATCTGCACATGAGTGGGTGAAGAAAATGTGCTGGACATGCATGATGTAATGTTATTCTACTTTTGAAAAGGTCCCGTTCTTTGCAGCATCAAGCAAGGGTGGGCCCAGAGGAGGATGCGCTGTGTGAGCAATGGAGAGACATCTCCCTAGAGGAGGATGCGCTGTGTGAAATAAGTACAGCATGGAGAGACATCCCCTACTCATACTGTCTCACGCGCATGTGAAATCCAAAACTGTCGCTCAGAGCAGCTGAGAGCTGTGCAAAGGCTAGCAGAAGCTGAGGGCTGAGGGAGAGATGGTGGACAAAATTGTTTGGGAGAAAGACCCTTCGTTACTATTAAGGTGATGGATATGTTAATTCGCTCGGTCCTCTCATTCATTCCACACAGCACACATTATCACAGCATTGCATATTCCATAATTAATATAACACATTGAGAAGGGGAGAGAGAGAGCTGAAGGAAGAGACATCTGGGCACGAAGTTCTCAGAGATCTGAATAAGAGAAAGAGCTTAAAGCTTGGGAAATTTACAGGCACTGAAGCCTCCATAGAAGCTGCAATGATGATCTGTTCTGTAAAAATCCAGTCTTTTCTCTGTCAGGTTTGCTTTTGCTTACATTAATTTTTTTCTATTAAAAATTTTCACTCAGTGATGTAATTGTTGCATCTTTGAGTGATTGTTACATGTTTTTTCTTTTCCTGTGATGACCTTACTTGCCCTACCTGAACCTCAGGAAGCTCAATGTCTTACTGACAAGATTCTTTTTTTGANAAAAAAAAAAAACTCTACAAAGTATCTGAGGTGATATATTTAGTAAGTGTCCCAATGTGAAGATTTCTCAGTGCAAATCTTTTTGGAAATATCCCATTAACCCATATAATTGCATAGAATACCTTGTCAGGTAAACATGTAAAACCAGCTGGGTTCTGAGCAGCGGGCTGAGCATCCATCGCAAGCATGAAGAACTGTTGCTGATCGTTCTGCGGTTGACTTGTGTGTTGGGAGACGGCCAGAAACTGAGGAATTAGGGCTCAGGACTTGGAGTGTGTTTATGAATCTGCCCTTCCAGGTCAGAAACTGAGGAATTAGGGCTCAGGACTTGGAGTGTGTTTAAGAATCCGCCCTTCCAGGTGGTCTGGATCAAACCAGCTCATACTGCTGCCGCTGAGCCCTGACTTTTATTTCCTTATAGAGCGTGTTGATGTCACTTAGTTGAGAGTTTTGTTTTGCTCTTACTCTACACAAAAGTTCTCTAAACTTTTGTGGTTTGTCTCAAGTTGCTGGCTACCTAAGACTTGCTCAGCCATCTGTCTGTAAAGGATAGATACACTTTTTTTTCTGGTGAAGCTGGGTGAATGCTGGTCCAAATGTACCTTCCAGGTGGGATTATTCTTTCTGGCTTGTAGATACATCTAAGGGAGCAAGTCATATCTGAGAGAGCGGATTTGGCAAGCTGACAGGATGTCCTGGGGGCTGGACTGTGCCCCCAGACTGCTGAGTGTGTTCTCTGGCCATAGGAACCTGGACACTTGCTGTTGAGCCAGATTGCAATCTAGTGCTTTGCAAGCAGAAGAAAGGCTCCTTTATCTGTGAGTGATTTGAAGCTCCCCTTTGTTTTGGTGTGCCCTGGCTGTTCTGTTTGCAGACTGTCCAGACTGGCTGTGGAAAGCCGTCTGATACCCCACCCTCCCATACATTTGACACTCAAGTGCCCTCCTGTGACATGTCACCACTCATATGGGCCTTTTTCTATAACAGATGACCTAGACAGCTCTCTTGGAGGGTCTTGGGAGACCCTCCAGACTGCTGGCCAGAGGTCAAAGAGTGCTGGCAGTGCCTGCTGCCCCCCTTTTCACAGGAGGACAGGGGCTTGATCTGGGTGTGGCCCTTACTGGGACTCAAGCCCTGAAGTAGGAAGGACACAATGCTCCAGGTACTTCCAGAGTACAGTTGGCCCCACAGAGACTGGGATTTTTATCAGCTTTGGGTTCAGTTCTTCTACTAGGCAGGATTGTTGTGGCCAAGAGTACCACTGTGGGTGGCACAGACAAGTTTGCCATCAGGTTATGTGTTCTCAGTGACAAGAAGAGGAGACAGCCAGCTGGAGGCCTTCCCTTGCCTTGATAAGAGTCTAGCTTCCTAAATTTGTGGTTCAATAGTCTTTGTAAGGGGTCGTGTTTTTACAAAGGCCAGGCACACCACAGCAAAGTTTCATACTCATTCTACATAGAAGCCTGTTGTGGCTGAGGGTGATCTTTCTGTACAGCACACTTTCGGTTTGATAGATGTCATTGGAGAGTGTGACATAGACACCATTGCCCAGGGTGAAATATGGGACTTGGGTACAGAAGGGGTGTCTTTAATTCCCTGTTTCCCACCAGCAGATGGTAGTAGCTACCTGTTCCGGGTGCCAAGTACTTGTGGGAAGGAAGTCTCCTGGGGTCATCTGCCCCAGGCACCATGCCTTGGTAGAGCCTAAGGTCTGACTTCCAGTCATCCAGTGCTGTAGAATCAAGTCAGGTACTAGACCAGACTGAAGACATCTTAAGTCTGCTAGAGAATCTTTAAAATTGCAATTTAAAATAAAAACAACAGCACAAACTTGAAAACCGAGAGACAAGTCAAAGAGGGACTTGAGTTAAGGATAAACAGAATCTTGGAAAGGTGAATGGGCAGGTGTGTGTGGGGGAGGGTTCAGAGCCTGGCGCTCCATCAGGGCTGGTTAGGGCTCCTTCTCCAGGGCTGACCTAGTGGTACAAGGAGTATTTTGTGAATACTTTTTATGAAAGCAACAAAACAAACACCCTACAATGTTTTATAATGCAGAAGAACCTAGAGAACATCTGTGAGACAATCCAGCTATAGACAAGCACTGCTTATCTAGACTGGCTGGAAAATCGTTCTCTGAAATTCTTAGGACCAAAAGTTGTCAGACACCCCTCCCAGACTTGGATGTTTACATATACATAATGAATTGCCTCGAGCTATGACAGAAGTCTAAGCACAGATGTCATTATTATTTATTTCTCTTGTATGCCCCATGTGCACAGCACAAAGGTAATTTCATACAGTGTTCTCAGCATACTTTCATTTTGATTGAGACATGCCACGTGAAACCTGGTAAGAACATTTCTCCAGTAGCATCGGGTCGACACACTCAAATCCATTTTGATGTTCTGATTAAGGTACCTAGTATGGATGGGGAACAGGGAGAGGCAGAATGAGGTGGCCAGGGACTGGAGAAAGAAGGGAGTATAACAGACTTTAGGGCCGTCTAGAAGGCACAGAAAGGTGCTTGCCCCTGAGACTGAAGACTTTAAATCACTACAGGGAGAGCCCCCAAGGTAGAGAGAACTGAGTACTGTGAGTTGTTGTCTGACTTCCATACACACTGAATAAATAAATAAATGTGATTAAAAATTTGAGACTAGCTGTTGGTCCAAGTATGTAAGATTTCAAACAGACTGTGTGATTAAGTTTGATTATCTGCTACACAGTGCAGTGAGTGACGAAAGCTAATGTCTATTTCAAGATTGCTGAGTAGATCTTACATGCCCCCACCCACAGAGACACAAAGATGTGTGGTGGTGGAGACGGTAAATAATTTGATTTTATCATCGCACTGTGTATATCAAAATGTCACATTGTGACAATACATGTATATAGACAGTTACTAATCATTTAAAAATCTAAAACGTAAACAATTAAGGAACGTTCCTCAAGTCGCAGCCAGAGATAAACCTATCCAGTCGGAACTTAGATGTCTGCTGCTGCTGCTCTCTTCAGCCACAAATTGTACCTCTGCCTAGCCAGCCCGTCCAGAGGAAGCAGGTAGATTTGGTTTAGAGCATACCTGTCCAGGACGCATGTGGCTGTATCTGCTAATCCTCTCTGACTATGAGGGTCACTTCTGGATGGACCCCTTAGTACAGGCCGTGTTCCCCAGTGCCCACGGGGTATCTCCTTCCTGGTGACTCATCTGCAGGGCATTGGTGCATATGTAAAAGCATCCCGGTCCCTCTGGGCAGCCTTCCAGATTTCAGGCATAGTGGGGCACACACACAGACAGGGTCCCGGCTAGCTCTATGACTCACCACTGAGGGACAGATGCTGAGCCCATGTGGATGAGCTCTGAAGCGCCGCTGTTACCGGCCCAGTTCTGCTTAGTGCGTATTATCACCGGAGCTCTGGAATGAATGATTAGGATGATAGCTGAAGAAATGCTTCCAGCTGAAAATTCTAGTGGCTGTACCTATTCCAGCACATTTTGGGAACACAGCTCCCGGGCAGTAAGATTGGATAGTAACACAACGTTAAAACTGGATTTAGAAATCTAGCCCAGTGGCCATTTATGGTGATTGGGACAGCTAGAAACCCCAGAACATCAAGGCAATTCCTGCTCATGTGTACCAGCCTTCAGTGCTAAGTGACTGGGGAGGATGGAGATGGGAAGCTGTCTGCACAGCAGGTCTGCAGTGAAGGCCAGAGGCCACCATGATTATGTTTCCAAGAAGACTGTGAGCAATCAAGGAAAGGCTGGGCACAGGTCTCTGCCTAAGGTGTAAGGATATGCTGCATTCTACACAGAGGACACTTGTAGCTAGTAAGAGCACATTACAGATTTCCAAGGAGCTGACAGAGGGGGCTTTGAACACATCCGCCATAAAGAAATGATTGCTTTTGAGGCTATGGGTAATTCTCCTAATTTGATCATTATCAAATGTATACACAAGTTGCAGTATTATATTGTGCCTCATAGAGTGAAGCCATATTATAAGTTGGTCAAAATGTTAAAATTAATAAAATGATAAACTGAGCTGAAGGTGACTGGCAAGGACGTAGCCCTCTGTGGCAGTGTGATAGTCAGTTGACCACAGCATTGTCTCGGGCGTCCTAGGTACCATGCACAGCTCTGCTATGTAGGTCCCAGTCACCATGCATGGCTCTATTATGTAGGTCCCATGTGTTTTGACGTGGTAAGAGGCCCCTCGCTGAGTCATTCCCTCAGAAGAACCCAGGAGGAGACATAGCTTGCCTTTCTGTTTTGGAGACAGCATTGTGCTATGTAGCCCAGATTGGCTTTGAACTCACCATCCTTCAGCCTCGTCTCCTCAGCACTATGATGGGTGGGATCAGTCACACCTGGCTTGTCTTTGCGTTCCTGAGCGGTGACCTAAGACACCGAAACATTACCACTTCTCTCCCAATTAATTTTTCCAAGGAAGGGGGAAACGTAACTTTGAGAAGTTAAAGGCAAGAAGCCCAGCTTAGCCCCATGCATTTCTCAGCATTCTCTCAAGTCAGATAAACTAAAATTCAAAGATGGGAGTTAATTTATTTGGGGGCTCTTGATGACTTGCGGCTGGGTGTGGTATTCGCCTCCTTGGACTCTCCGTGTCTTCCTCTTTGGAAGGACAACACTTCTCACGAGGATACAGTGAGGGCGAAGTAGGAACCGTAAATCTGCAGTAGCCATCTTGGGGTTCCCTACTCACGGCCACCAGCGGAGAGGGAAGCAAAGCTTCTTATGCGGTCCAGTACCGTCATTTATTCTCTGTGTGTAATTGATGGGCTCCACTTCTCTAGGTAGCTGTCACTTCTCTTCTTCTACTGATGGAAGCTGGAGGTGACCTCAAGCTTGAATCACAAGGTGTCCTGCCACCCCACAAGTGGCATCAGCAGGAACTGCATCCTGGCAGCATGTTTCGGTCCACGTGGAACAGCCCTTCTCCTCCAGTGCCCTGCCTCCCCGGTGATGCGCTCTGTTTATTTACGACCCCGGTGTGATCATAATGGTGTAGCCTACCATGATTTACGGCCCTCGCAGGAAATATGTTACCAGGAGACACTGCTCTGGTGGCATCTTTAGAAAGCCTTCTTGTTAAAAGAGATTGCATTTATGATGCCTAATTCTGCGCCGTGGTGAGAAGGTAGCACCCAGGGCGGTGTTGCTTGGGGTGGGTTGGAAGGGGTGTGTGCAGTGAGAGACAGCAGCAAGCCTCAGAAAGCACCCCGTCGCGGATCCCGGCTGCTCCCCTCTGTGTGTGAGAAAGCCCATTTTCCTCTGTCAGTCTTCTCATAAGGCAGGGGAGAGGGAGGGCCCTTGTTGTCATGAAGTCCTGGGATGTAAAGTTGTCGTTTGGAATAAACAGGATCTCTGGGGAGATCGTGGTGTGGACTAATCCTTCTCCCTGTCACTGCACACCTGGGGTGCCGCGGGTGCCGGCTTCTCAGACAGACATTGCCTTCATACAGATCGGTGGGCAGCACCCATCAGATTTATTGATTGTAGACACTTGGAGCGCAAACACACATGGGGAAGCCCTGGTTTCACTCTCGGGAAGTAGAGCCTGCAGAGGTTAGGGGACCGTCACTAGGACAGGTCCCATGAAGGGTGGCTGACCCGCTCTGTCCCTGTGCTGACTCCCCTACTTCTCTGCCGCGAAAACCCAGAGGAAGCTCTAGCTGTCTATGCTTGGGAAGCCACTTCATCTTGCTCTGGGAAAGAACCTGGCATCATGTTAGAAAGCCCACAGAGCCCGGGCATGATAAGCAAGAACAGGAACTGTTGACACACGGCTCCTGGCAGCCTCAGGAGAGCATGGTGTCAGATAATCGTACTCATGCTAGCTGAGCCAAACCTCCTAGAATATTACAGAAATGCAGAGACTCTTAGAAGGGAAATGGCGAAAGTACTTCTGACAGAAAGGAACAAAAGCAGCACTGAGGAATAAACACTTGCAGTGTTGGGCCTACGGAAGGGGAGGAAGAGGACTCCAGTCAGCTGAGTCCTCAGTTAATGTATGGTGTTGACATGGGCACAGTCACGTCCGTCCAGGACTTGAGCGCCTCAGACCCATGGAGAAAAGGGCAACACCTTCTCCCTGGGGTTCAGGCTCAGAGGGCAATGGCCAAGCCTTCCCATCTGGTCCAAGTGTGGATGCTGTGGCGCATGCAGAAGAGGTCCTGCATCCCTTCCTCCTCCTGCAATGTTTATGGCCTGCAAACTGCTCTTACTGAGACCGCTTCTATGGAGACTAGCTAACCCTGCCTCCTTGATCCAGCTGTGTGAGATAGCCCTGCCTCCTTGTTTCTCTGTATGTAATAACCCTGCCTCCTTGATTTACCTGTATGTAATAATCCTGATTCCTTATGTTTCTGTATGCAATAACGCTACCTCCCTGTTCTGCTGTGTGCAATAACCCCATCTCCCTTGTTCAGCTCTCTATAACCAACACACCAAGCTTCCACGGTGCCGTGGTTTCTCCAGTAGAGCACATAGCCCATCCAATCCCAGCTTTTCTCTTTGCCTGGGTCCCTTTGCTTTCTCACTGACTCTGGAGGTCGTGTAAGCACCCAGCAGACTCCTAGGAAGAAAACTGTGTTTGTTTTCTTATAGCATTATGCTGTGGGATTTCTTTCTGGATGCTGGGATTTTGTGTTGCTCTCATTGGTTGATAAATAAAACTGCTTTGGCCTATGGCAAGTCAAGATTGAGCCAGGCAGAAAATCCAAGCAGAGATGGGTAGAGTCTGGGAGATGCCAGCCACCTGCCAAGAAAGCAAGAGAAACAGAGAAAATGAGGTAATGCCATGGCCACGTGGCAATGCATAGATCAATAGAGATGGGTTAATTAAAGCTGTAAAAGCTAATTAGTAAAAGCCTGAGATATTGACCAAACATTTATAAGTAATATTTAGCCTCGGAGTGGTTATTTGGGAACTAGTGGGTGGGAGAGAAGCCTCTGATTCCAGTATTAGGGATCAAGCCCAGGAGGTTATGCAAGCTGAGGAAATTATAACCCCACTCCAAACTCATTCAGTTGGCAAGAAAGTTCTTCCCAATTCCCAGGGTAGTGGTGGAGCTGATCAGATATCTTGTTGGGACAAATAAGTGTGGTGTTGACACACACAAAAAAATAAAAAAAACAGAGAAGCTACTAAAGCATCAGAGATGGCCACAAAATTCTATATAGAGGGAAGGGGCATTTCCGTTCACTAGGGGTAAAAATGGTTTCATCACCAGTGTTAAAAGGACTGGTTGGCCAGGAAAAACGCATTGGGCACCGTTGTGGTTTGAGTGTGAAATATCCTTCATAGTTTCGCGTGTTTGAACCCCTCAGCTGATAGCGCTATTTGGGGAACCTTTACTGGGTGGAGCCTCACTGGAGAAAGTGGTCTGTTGTGGGGCAGACCCTGGAGGCCCATAGCTCCGCTCCTTTTTCTGCCTGCCATTCTTCCGCACCCAGACTGTGGACACAGTGTGTCCCGCCACCTCACGCACCTCACGCTCCAGCTAACTCCCCCCCCGCCATCATGACCACGCCCCTTTACAAACCATGAATCAAAATAAAAAAAAATCTCTTCCTTTAGTTATTTCTCATCGGGTATTTGGTCAGAACAGGAGGAAGAGTAATGCTCTCCTTGTTCATGTTGTGGCATGAAAATACGCCTCAGATGGTTTGGACATTTTCTTGTGTTTAAGGAAAATACTCTGGACTCCCCTTGCAATAAAGGAAACTAGGAAACACCATGAACAGTCCACTGGCACCAGATGCTTCCAGAGCACGACCCAGAGACATCAGGCATGTTTAACGGTTTGCAGATAGAAGACCATGCATCACACCACGAGGGCAGATTGCAAGAGAAGCGTGTAGGGTGTGCAGGGAGGGAGGTGGGGAAGAGGTCATCACTTGATAGAAAATTATTCACAAGGGAAAACACAGAGAAAGGTTTCTAGTTTACGTATAAGTGTTCCCATAGGGTAGCTGGTCAGAAAGAGAACAAAGAAAAGTAAAAAGGATGAATGTGGATGAACTCACGGGATGTGTAGATTGGGCATCCAAGCGAGGTCCTGGCCCAGTCCCTGTGGACCCTAAGGAACGAGCGTATTTCGAGAATTCCTCCCTTCCCGATGAACAACCACATTGTGTTTGAAAGCTCACGGAGTTAGCAGGCAGTCTTGATTTAGGTATCACTTCACTCTCCTGGGTTGGACTGTTTCCTAGGAAACAGTCATTTATCCTATTTATCCTGGGTGTTGAGTGTCACCTTGGAGTGCATAACTGTGTTCGTTAAGCAGTTCAGTCGGCCCTCTTCTTGGACTGGGAAACTTGGCCTCCTAGCCTGCTTCCCAAGAAGCTAAGGGCCCTCCTGTCTGCTCGACCTCTGGGACCTTGCGTAGAACTTTCTGGCTTCACTCTGGAGTATCCAGCCCTTCTCATTATTTTGTTTTGCTTTGTTCTTTGAGTTATGGTCTTGCCCTGTAGCCTAAGCTGGGCTCAAACTCAGTAGCCTCCTGCATCCGTTTCTCCATTGACTGTAGACGTGTGCTTCTATGCTCAGTTTTCCTATTCATCTCGGCGTATTGCTTTTATAGCACATGTATTAGAAAATAATTTAGGAATGTGGTTTTCTTCCCTATTTTTACTTACTTATTTTTAATTAGCATGTACAAGTTTTACCTATTCACGGGGTAGCATCTGATGTTTAGCTAATGAATATATCATGTTCAGAGGGAGTATATAGATAGTCTCATCCACGTAGCACTTCTTTATGTTGGGAAGTCCAGTCCATTCCAGCATTTTCGAAGGATGTGTCGCCGTCATCCAGAGGCAAGCAGCTATGAAGTAGAAGACAGAATCCATTTCTCTTGTCTAATTGTAGCGTAGCCCATATCTACCCAACCCTTACTCCTCCAGCCTCCCTACCAGCTTGTGTCTGCTGCTCTCTCTGCCACTCTGAGCTCCCCTACGTTTCTCAACTGGTGGTGTCCATTTTTTCTTCCTCCTCTCTCTCTGTGAGGTCAGCTTTTAAAGATTCCGCATGAGATCAGAAAGTGCATTTCACGCTGATAGTTAAAACAGTGGTATTTTTAGTACCTTTGGAAGGCTCTGTTCAGAGGAGCCGTGGCAAGCGCCGTCTTTGACTGTGTCTGATTTTGTGTTGGATTCTGAATCAGTTAAACGCACATGGGGCTGAAGGAACAGATGTTTGATGTGTGGTAGAAGGAAGATCCATCCTGGGTGTTACACAACACATTTGGCTCAGGTTTTTGCCATGGCTCTTGCCCATCCCATTTCAGTGCTGGGTTCTCACCTGTGTGACTTTTAAGATATGTTGCTCCTGTAAATGTCTACGTAAGGATTTATTTTCCAGAGTGTTGGTGTTGGGTGCTTCAGTGCAAGACCTCTCAACCCGGGCTGATTCTGATGCCCAGAGGACATTTGGCAATTTCCACAGTTGGCTTCTGTAGTGAGAGGGTAGGGTGCTGGTGTCTTTTAAATGCATGGGTGCTGCTCGGTGCCCTATGATATGCAGTCGACTGCTATCGGGCTCCCAGATACTGAGGAGGTCAAGGCAGAAACATGAAAAGTTCAAAGCTAGCCTGGGTAATTTAGTGAAGCTCTGTCACAAAGTGAAAAGTAGAAAGAGAGGCTGTATCTCAGCAGTGGAGTACCAGTCTAGGATGTGTGAGGCCTGAGCTCAATGTATCCAGTACTCTGAGTCAGTGACATGGGGTGGCGTGGAAGGCATAACTAACTACCTGGCTCAGAATGTCAGCAGTGCTGAAGCTGTGGCACACTCTAAAGCTGTCACCTTTTATTCTTTTATTCTGGGCTTCTGGTTTCCCTGTTTGCCGAGGAATGAGAGCTTATAGCATTTAAGTAATTTTCATAATGTCAATTTCTGCTTCTTCCTGGCTCTATCTCTTTATCTCTGCTTCTTTGTTTCTCTGTTTTCCTCTCTTTTAAAAAAAAGCACACATGCCCATATAATACACTTATTTGTCCATCATCTGAAAGTAAATCCCATGAGAGAATTTCTTACTCTAAATGCTGGAGCCCCTTTGACTACTTACTTCACGAGACTCTAAAGCAAGAGATCCCAGACAAGGCTGAAATAGAGCAAAGGCAGTTTTATTGGGCAGCAGATGAAGGTTGTAATTTGGGAGCCCAATCTCAAGGGGACCAAACCAGCATCCACTTAGAGATTGTGGATATGGGCTTCATCAGGGTCAGAAGATGGACCGGGATGCTGGTCGAATGGTCCTACTTTCTGTGGATTTGAGAGTTCAGCATCCAGGATGAACTGAACTTGGCAGCTATTCTCCCATCCTGCACTGGGTCGTCAGACTCTGGAAGGTTGCTGCTCTCTGTGATGTGAATTCCATTTCTTACATGTCTGATGGTAGTCTCTCTCCTGTCAGTAAATTCCTATGATCCAACAATGGCTTTTTGCGAGTATTTACCCCCTCACAATTCTGAAGGCATTTGGATTTTATCTTTTTGAATTTTTATTTTTTTGTCTCAAGGACTTGTTCTGTTTGCTTAAGAAGGCCTATGCATTGCCCTCTCAGTGATCTGAAGGACCAGTCTGTTTCAGGGTACTTGGGAGGCCTCGGCTGATTTGCATGGTGGACTCAGTTCTGTGGGCTTTTCCTTTTCTTAGGTGCATCTTCTGTGGGTCTTATAGATTCCCCCCTCCCTTCTTTAACCTTTACATTTGCATGGGCATGATGCAGTTTGCAGGATATAAAATGCATCTGTCTGCTTATAAAACAGGACACGTTCAGGTCTGCTTGGCCAACTGCATTTTTGTTGGTTTAACAAATGCATCCGCTTTAATGGTTATTAAATGTGCAACTTCACCCTGGATGTCTTAGCAGAAAATAGAAGATCAGAGATCAGAAGCCCCTGTGATGCCTATAAAAGATCCCTGCTTTTATAAGGAATGTGATGAAATAGGATAAAGAAAAGACACTAGCCATGTAGCCATATGTCTGTGATTATGTTGACGTTGTACCTGCATGCTTTATATGATTGAAATCTGTGAGCAACTGTAGTCTTTCTCTAAACAATATTCTATATAGCTTTTGTTTTAATTCCATACCAGAAGTCAAATGTAAGCTGGAATTCGTGGCTCATTTGTGGTGTTTCTGACTTTATTACTTAAAATGAAATGCTTTCTTTAAAGGCAATATAGGGGAGAAATCACCCACAAAGCAGCCTGGAAGGTGAAGTCCAGCATGACTGGCCTTACTTAATTTCACGGTGCCAGGAGGAGAGGGAAAAGTGTGCAGGATAGAAGTGAAGAGCTGTGGAGAGTCTGGTGTGAAGGGGCAGGCTTTCCGGACAACTGAACTAGCTCCGACTCTTACAGATCATGAAGCTGAGGCATTCAGAGCCCAGGGCCTGCTCGGAATGGGCCATCAGCTCAGATGCAAATGTGTCCGCACCTGGGTGTCGTAACTTTAAGTGAAAGCATGGGCCAGATGGGAGGCATCATTAGCAATAGTTGATCACTCCAAAGTCAGGAGCTTCGTAGGTTTATAAATATATAAACCTGCAGAAGGACCATGTGAGAATATCTGCTGCACAGAACACAAACCTATCTGTGGCTTCATCATGCAATGAGACGTGATTTGTCTTAGGAGGGAGCCTTGCTCCGAGCTACCATTCAGCCTAAACCCAGGAGAAAGGAGAACTTTCCAACTCAGTAAGAACATGGCCGGTAGGAAGTGCCTGGAGTCAGAGGTCACAGCAGAGAACCGTCTTTCCATAGCCATAGCTCAGATGGTTCTGGACATGTGTGGTCCCGGAAACATGGCTAAACTCTCAGTCTGCTCAGGCCTCGATAGGGCACATGTGCCAGTTTAGAGCACAAAGTGTCTTTTGACCTTGGATGAGGCCCCTCTGATTGTATACAAATGTGTAGGCATTTTGACAAATGGCCTAGAGGCTGCTGTTGTGGGCCTCTCAAACACGGCACTGTTTGCTCCAGCTGCCTTGGTTTCTTCAGCAGGCATGACAAACGTGTCTTCTCAGACCATGTCAGTCTCTGGCTGCACGAGTGTAGCATTTTCCAAGGTCTCTTTGAGATGTCCTTTCTTTAGGCCACCAGGTGAGATGAACTTTCAAGGTCAAACCTCCTTTGCCCTTGTGAATTCCAAGCAAACATGGACTTTTTCATTGGCCTCCTTAGTCTCTTTAGGATCCACTTCTTTATGAGAAAGTGGGAATTTACGGGTAGGACCAAGAGAGGGTTTCCCAAAATGCAGGCTGGAGAGTAAGTACACTGTGTGGTGGCTCCCACATGGTAGGCAGGGAGCTGGGTTCACTTTTTGGTTGTAATTCTTGCTACTACTAACATGACGAAGTCTCAGTTCTGGGAGAAACTACAATATACATCATCTAGACTATCTGGTGTTGGCTATAGAGCACAAATAAAAACACCGGTCACTGGAGTAGCCATAGCCCTCGCATAGAGGGCTGTTTCTGAAGAATAGTTGTGCCTTTCGGGAGACTAAACAGTCTGATGCGTTTGAGTGCTGAGTAAGTCTCCGGAGAGAGGAATGCATGCCAGGAATGTTTGCAGAGATGACCCTCTGTGTCCATGGGCGAGCTGCTGGGAATTAGAGTTTCCAAAAGCAAGAGGATGTGGCAATTCCACGCATACATTCCAGGACTGTTTCCCATCTGCGTTCCCTTGGCACTGTTTCCGGGCAGAATGCACAGCACTAGAGTCTCTTGCTTTCAGTGCCCACAGAGCATGGGTGGGTACTATAGAACCCTATGCTCACCTTCCAAATGTGGGCTTATTCTTCACCCTTTGGACTTCATTTGATGGTGTAATGCCTCCTAGATGCCCACAATCCTGGCCTCAGTGTGCACCTGCCTTTGGCCTTTCATTGCTCTAGTCTGGGGTTGTCAGTCCTCTTAAGACTCCCTAACCCTGTGATCAAGGCTCACCTCTGCCAGCCACACTACAGGAGGGTCATCCCACCTCAGTTAAACGTCTCTAGAAATGCCCCACAGATGTCCAACGGTGTGTCTCATTGGTAACTCGAAGCCCAGTCATGTTGGCGATGGAGATGGACCGTCTCTCTCTTTTTCTTAGAGTTTCTTACTTTTGTTCTTATTTTTATTAACTTTTCCTTAGAATTTCATACATGAGTACAACATTTACTTCATTTCCACCCCCTCCCTTCCTCCAAATCCTCCTGTGCCCCCTCAAATTCATGACCTCCTCTTTATTATTGTTACATATATACGTGCACACATACTCAAAAGCCCAAAACAAACAAGAAAACCCAGCCACAACACCACCACCCAAACCTTTGCTGAGCCATCTAGGGTTGTTCTTCTGAACATGTACTTAGGGATGACCACTTGAGATTGAGTAGCCTATCAGAGAGCTGACCACCGAAGAATCTTGTTGATTCTTTCTCAGCTATCACCAACTGCCTGTAGCCCTTCATCTACAGATGGCGCCCTGTACGACTTCCTCCGACTTCACTGGCATGTCCGCTGGTATAGTCATTATGCTGGTTTTGTTTAGGAGTCCATATAGTTGAGCTGCAACGGTGCAAAATGTCCGCTGGTATAGTCATTATGCTGGTTTTATTTAGGAGTCCATAGAGTTGAGCTGCAACGGTGCAATAGAAGGCTCTGCTTTGTAGCATATGTCTCGGTCCTCCGGCTTACAGTCTCCCACCTTCCCTTCTCCAGTATCTTCTGAGCCTTATGTATAAGGATCGCCTTGCAGATCTATCATTTGGGGCCAACCACCCCACAGTTACTTGTTCTCTGTTATTTGATAAGTTGTGCGTTTCTGTGATGGTCCCCATTTGTTGCGAGAAAAAGCTTCTTTGATTAGGAGTGATTTATTCGTGGGTATAAGGGTAAGTATTTAGAATAGTCAGAAATGATATTGGTCTAGAGAAGTATCAGTAGGTTGTCCTCTAGTATCTATGACCCCTCCAGCATCTCAAGAATCATATCCATTATCTTTCCTTAAATGCTCTCTGAAACTCTTCTTGGGTTGGTGGTCTTATGTTAGGCTCTTCATTAATCTTGATCTGAGAACTCAGCTAAGGGAGGAGCTGGTTATTATCCTCTGGAGTGACCAGGATTTATGGTGAGTGACCATATGCCAGCTCACATTCCAAGGGTGTGCACTGTCAAGGCCTTTGGCTTGGGCACCATTTTAACTTCTGGTGGACCACACTCCCGTTTCTTGAGGTAGATCTTTCTCAGGCATAGATATTGTAAAACTAAGTGCTGGGGACATTTCTATTTACTGCTTTGTTTATATAGACTATGGGGCTGCCAGGGAGAGAGGAGAAGGGAGAAGAAAGAGAAAAAACACAGAAGGAAGAGAAGGGAAAGGGAGGAGAGGGAGAGCTAGAGAGCTTTGGGTGTAGGAATTAGAGATGACTTTTTTTATGACTGTGTTATGAATGTCACACATATAAGCTTCTGAACACTACATAAACATGATCTCACACTGTCTACAGCCTGAAGAGATTAGCTGGAGCCTCTTCTCTGAGTTTTGCCAGGCAGAAAGTATGAGCTCTCCTTACATAGAAAGTTCTAGGGCTTCTGCATTTAGGAGAAGATATTCTTGTCTACCTCTTCCCATTGAGTAGGTCTAGGCTGGAATTCCAATGATCCCACAAAAACTTACAAGGAAATTTAATCCTCATTGTAAGCAACTAAGAGGTTGGACACTGAATTCTTCCACAGATTAAGGAAATATGGGGCTTATGTCAAGACCATCTCTGTCACAAAATCAAGTTTGGCCCTAGTCCTTGGATCCCTTTCCCCTGATACCCTATGCTGCCTTGTATGTCTTTAAATTCCTACACTGCCCCTTGAACTAGAATCTTCTACTTTCCAAAACTATGAGCTGGATAAACCTTTGTGGTTTATTTATTATCCAGTCTATGGTATTCACTCACTGCAACAAAGAAACTGATTAAGACAGTCAAAGGTATCCAGTTATCATGCTGCCTGTTGGTGAGAGCTGCACCCTCCGGCCCTGACCATGTGACCCCTTCTTTGCCCTTATATGCATTCTCATCTTTGGTATTAGACATGGATTCACAATACTGATATGTCTAGGCCTGCCTCCTGTTGGAAGTTGTCCTATTGGTCAGCTTATAGCATAAAGATTGGTAACCTGGCTCCTATGAATATGACTGACTCCAACCCATCCACAGAAGCCATTGCATGGTCCTGTGTATCAGTGTCGTTTTGGAATCTGCTGTCACAAAGGGGTAGTAACTGTCCTTAAAAAGAATCAATGTGCTATTCTTTTTTTTTCTTAAAAAAAAAAAAACCCAAACATTGTCACTTCTAAAATTGCTATGAGCTCGTCTGCTATGTTGCGGACTATGGTTGGTGCAAACCCTATTGAGTTATTTGATTTTCTTCTGTTATCCTTTGTGGGTTAGGATCAAACCCAGGGCCTCATGTCTGATCGACACATTCTTTACCACTGAGCGAAAGCACAGGGTTAGAAAGCGTAACCCAGGCCTCTCAGGTGGCCCTGGTTCCTGGAAAGAATAGCGTTCTCTGGGTAGACTAGATTAAAGACATCTGTAGAGATGGAGTACCAGTCCCCTGGGATGTTTGCTGCGGAGGAAAATGGTTGAGCACAGAGCACAAAAATATGAGGAATGTGGAGGCAGACCTAAGTAGGTCACCTGGCCAAAGCCTCAAGAAGAGTGCTTCTGTCCTAAGTGCATCAGTGGATTTATTTCTGCCCTCTCTATAGCGCTTTCCCAGAGCCCTGGTATGGAGCTGTAGAGCCCAAACAGGCAGATAAATCGCACAGTGTGCTGCCCCACCCAACCTGCTTCTTCTGCTTATCCTTTTCTAGCAATTTGGCCTATGAGCTTTTCCTAACCAGAGATAAGATTCAAGGTCATGAGGAAGGGGGTCATGAGGAAAGGGAGTCATGGAATGTCTAACCGTGGGGATGCTTTTCCCACACAAGATGGCATCATCAGGCCATCTTGTTCTTGTGGGACCCTCGTAGTCATCCGCACATCATTACGTAGGCTTAGACTGGTCACTCCCTGTGGTATCTTGATGCAGTCAAGAGATGTAGGAGCCATGGGTGTGTGAAGCTGCTGCCAAAGGAACCAGCTTTAGAGTAGACATTATTTATAACCAGATGTGTGCATTAAGTTAATCACAGAGAGGTTGAGGGGTTAGCCCAGCAGTAAAGCAGCTGTGGGCTTGGTTCTCCAGCATGAGGGAAAGGACATAGAAACATAGAAGATGTGGTCGAGAAAATATACAGGCCAGTGATGTCATTACTTACCATCCCATGCATGGCTGTCTCTTATGTGCTAAATGCAGCTTGCAGAACAGCAAGCAGCTTTGCTTGTGGCAGCATCACCACAGACCTGAAGTTATGCATTACACCATGGCGCTGCAGTAACTATATGACATTAAGTGATGGTATGCATTTAGCTTACTGTTGCAGAGGTCTGACATTGAGCTGACCTTGTTGGAATACTTATGTGCTGTATTAACCTATGTGGGCTGCCACGAGCTCGGGAGGCATATATGCTTGATCTGTCAATGGCCATCTAACCATATTGTCTTGTGTGGACATCTTTGCTCCCTCTTTCCTTGTTATAATGAAGCAACTCAGACACAAATAGCATCTCACCACATCCCCGTCACTCAGTTCCTTCTGGATAGAAACACCTTATCTCCAAATGTAGTCTGAGGTAGTACGGGTTAGAACTTCAACATAAAAATTTGGTGGAACACAATTCAGCCTATAATATTAAGAAAGAATGAGCCAGGAGCTGGTGGTGCACGGCTTTAATCCCAACACTCGGGAGGTAGAGACAGGTGGATCTCATGAGTTCGAGGCCAGCCTGGTTTACAGATCAAGTTCCAGGACAGGCTCCAAAGTTACAGAGAAACCCTGTCTCTAAACTGTGCTCCCCCAAAAGAAAGACTGATAAACATGTAGCGTCTACATATATTATTCTTCCCCTATGTGGGAGTTATGCTTAAGTGTGCAGACATTTATCATGAAAAGAATACAACTTGCATTATATGAGGGATCCCTGGTCTATGGCATCAATATGGTGTCCTGTGTACTGTCTGTTTACTAATTATTTCCAATGTTGGGTTTCTCAGAGTCTGTCCAAGACAAGAATTCCTGTGCCTTCAGGGCCTTTTCCTGAGTCTTTATTCTTCTAGGAATCCTGAATAGGGGCTGCTGTTCTTGCTGACAGCCTGTCCTGTGGCTTCTTCATGCTGCCTTTGTTATGTAGCTCTGTTGGGGACTCTCCTTCAGGATGCACATGGCCCTCTCTGTTACCGCTCTAAGTAAAAGTGACCTCTAATGGGGATGCGAAGCTAAGCTTTCTGAGTTTCCATACTGTGTACAAACTCATGAAAGAGTGTGCCACCGAGCTTCTCTGTCTTCTGTTATCGCTGTCCTGGAAAGGATCTCCAGACCACCCCATCTGGGGGTCTCATTGGATCCAAGCCTTACCCATGGACCTGAGGACATCCACTACCATTTTCTTTGGTGGAAAATGTCTTTCAAAAGGACTGGCTCTTTAAATTTCTTTGTACTTTCTGTAGAAACTCAGAAATGGTGTTGATGAAGAAGAAAAACTAAAAATGCTTCTAATCATATAAACTCAGGGTCTGGCCTTTGGAGAAAGAATTGTAAATTTACTTAACGTAGTTAATCTGTTTGCTAACAAGGTCATATCTCTCCACGTTTGGAAGCAATCAGACTGGTAATTAATTAGCAAGCAGGACAGGTGATAGAGCATCACTTCCATGCCTTTTCTCAGAGCTACCCACCCCTGGGGATGGGAGGGGGATCTTGGAGTTACCAGAATGCCAAATACTTTCCTGGGCTAAACATAATAGGTCTACATGATCATTACAGGGGACCTAGAGGGAAGCACATTTGGGTGTGTGGGGTGTGTGCTCAACTATGTGGGCTTGATTGCAGTTGTCTCTCTCTCTTAGCGCTTATAATCAAGGATAGAAGCTGCATTTAAACCTTGTTTTATAATGGCCCATGCTGTGCTTTGTACACATTTGGTTTGGTGGAGCTTGAATTGGTAAAACACATGAAAATAGAGGCTTACAATGGAAGCGGAGTCGGGGTTGGTGGTATGGCCTTGCAGTTCCAGCTGCTTGGGTTTCTGAAGGAAGTCCTTGGACTCCAGAGATTGGGGGCCAGCCTGGGCAACACAGCCACTTTATCAAAAGACAGAGACCCAGACAGACAGACAGACAGACAGACAGACAGACAGATGAGAGGACAGAGAAAGGGAAAGGAAGCAGGGAAGAAGCAGAAGCTGGCACTGGTGGCAGGTGGCAGCCTATGAAGTTGGTGGGGCTTTCCTCCAGTCCTGTGTGGAAGCTAAGGCAGTTGAAAGTCTTCACAGCCAGCTCTCCACACGCTATGCTTACCACCGAATGGCCAAAACCACCTTCAAGACACTGTTAACAGCAACCTTTGTGTTGGATTAGTGGACTGATTTTTTTCCAGTGGTCATGTGAGTGACCTAACCAGCAGGTTCTGAAGGCTGCTGAGGTTGGGGATTATAGCTTGTCTCAATGGGCTTCATCTTGATTAGGTTAGGGAGGATGCATCTGGCCTCACAGCCATTTTGCAGACCCGGCAGTGACATGTGGCACAGTGACATGATTGCTTAGCGATCATTTATTTCCCGGCCCTGCAGGAGCTCTAGCGCCAGCTCTTCTCAATACCCTGTGTATTGCTGGACAGCTGTGGTGCAATTCTGGTTTCACCAGGTTTACAATTTTTAAATTGTGTTCTTTTTATTTCAGGAAAATAAATATGAAGATTACGGTTACAATTAAGTTACAATTTTTTAAATAAAAAAATGTGGCACACACCCAAACTTGCCATTGAAACTATTTCAGGTATACAGTGTGGTTCCATTAGTGTTACTGTACAGTTCCAACACCATCACTCTTTCCAAAACTTTACCACCACCACGTAGAAACTGTATCCATGAAGATTTTTGTTTGTTTGTTTTGCGTTTCCTCCTCCAGCCTTTGGTGACTATCTTTTCCTCTGTACATGTCTGCTAGGTCCCTCAGGGGTGGAGGCATTGCAGAGTCTGTGTGTGAATCTTCTCTTACAACTAGATCTTCAGGATTCTCCCGTGTTCTAGCATTCTTCCTTAAGTGTTGGGCAATATTCCACCATGTGTGCCTGTCTGTCCATCAGTGGGAAGAGGGGTTGATTCCATATCGTGGCTGACGTCATACCTAATGGACATAGATGATTTGTCTAAATTCTTGCTTTCTGTTCTTTGGGGGCACAGATCTGGGAGTGGTCACTTTAACTATGTTTCAAGCAGTGAAGCCGTTGGCATTCATGGTACCCACAGTGTTGAGTGCCCACACCATTATCTAACTCCTGAACATTTTGTCAGCCTAGAAACAGCCCCCCCCCAGCTTATTAAGTGGTCAGTTTTCATCTCCCTGTGTTCCAGTCACATTAGCCTAGAATCCATATTCTGTCCCCATGGTTCCTTCTATTCTGGCCATTGCAGATAGAGTTTCATGCATATATAGCCTTAATTATGTTTTTGAAGACAACTTTTTATTGTGAAAAAGTAGAAACAAAACTTTGAATTGACCCTTAAATACTCATCAGCCAAATTCAGCATGGTTGGATCTGGCCAAGCGTGTTAATCCAGATCTCTCACCAGGGAAGAGAAGAAGTACGTGAATCGATACTGGAGAGAAATCCAAGTGGGCGACTTCGTCCACCTTCGCTGCAATGACATCATACCTGCAGACATTCTGCTGCTGTCATCCAGTGACCCTGACGGGCTGTGCCACATCGAGACTGCTAACCTGGACGGAGAGACCAATCTGAAGCGGCGCCAAGTGGTCCGTGGCTTCTCGGAGCTGGTAAGTGATCCGCATTCCCAGAGTCCCACTGGGACTTGTCTCCCCTGTCATTGTGCTGGGCCAGTTTTCCTCGTTTACAGAAACTGAGGGACTGGTAGCCTCTTCATGTCTAAGCCCATGGTCAGCCGCTCCCCCCAGGGATGGGACTCTTTTTGACTGTGATAACTACTGGACACTTAATGAGTCTCTCTGTATGGTATTTAGTCTTTGAAGAACTGAGTGAACATTCTGAAATAGTCAGCATTTACTGAGTCATTATGCTAGGTCACCAAATAGCAGCACAGCGGACTCACAGCCTGTTCCGGTGTAGGTTGGGAACATTATCTCCTCCAGCGACTTTCCCAGTTCAGCCTCAGGGCTTCCAAAGTTGAGTTCTCCCTCAGGTGTGTGAAGCAACAACTAACAGTGAGGTTGAATGAAGATTAAGAAGGGAGGCTTTACCCACAAACGGGCCAGGAAATGCAGAGTCCCCAAGGGGTTTTCCCACAAGTGTTTTTCAAAAACGGTTCCCTTTTCAGTGCTAACAGCAGGTGAAATAACGGGATGGTGGGGAAGTTCAGCCAATCGCATTTGGCTAGGGCGTGGCCTCCTGGAGCCAGGGAAGATAAACTTGGAGATCCAGGTGTGCCTGCTCTCCTCCCTGAGCTCACCTTAGGACACCTGCGTTACCCTTTGACAGGTGAAGTCGACAGACATCGGAAATGTCTGAGAGGAAGTGGGGGAGCCTCCTCCCGACCCCACCTCCTCTCCCCTGCATTGCTTGTCTGAGTCACTCCTTCAGGTCTGGTCATTGCATTCACTGAGAATGCTATGCAAAGTGACCCAAGGACGTGAGTCCCTGCATTTGAGGGAGGCTGCCAATGCAGATTTCTCCTGCCACCTCGGCCCATCCTACCCACTTCTTGGGGACGTAGAATCAGAGCCCATGGGGCTGTCTTTAGCAATTCATAGTGTGTGGATCTACATGAAAGTATTGCAGGCATTGCAGGTGACATGATTCTTTGGTTGGGGTCTCTGGGGATCCAGGAGCCCTGCCTCCTGCTCTTGCCTCGTCATGCAATTCCCTTCATTCACCATCATTGGCAGAGATGCCTCTTTACAACTGCAGAAGGCCATAAAGGGAGTTTAATGCTGGGACATGTGACACAAAGTTTTGAGACCTCTGCCTCCATGGACTCCACTTTATTACAAGCCTTCACCTTACTGCCCTATTCTTTCTTGTTTCTATCGGAATTTCCTCATTTATCTTTGACTAGAAGAAAAGCAAACAAACCAAAAAACCAAAAAATCAAACAACAACAACAAAAAGCAGCACCCTCCCGCGATTTTCTACCAAATATCTTTTGTGGGACCGTAGACTTAAAATTTAAAAATCACTTTTATGTAGTGATGCATGCTTATTCTCTGAGCTGTTCTAGAAACTGAGGCAGAAAATAAAAAGCTCAAAGCCTAGGTATGCTATGTAAA
Source organism: Bramus lutescens (assembly GCA_001685075.1). Lineage (NCBI taxonomy): Eukaryota > Metazoa > Chordata > Mammalia > Rodentia > Cricetidae > Bramus > Bramus lutescens. Next base: position 83,690 of record LOEQ01001796.1, read on the forward strand.
AAGACACTGTTAAAAACAAAACAAGACAGAAAAACTTAATATATATGTATAAACATAACATAAACATATATATATATATTTACATATATGTACATTTGTTGGTTTAAATGGAGTATTCTCATCCCAGGCCAGGAAAGCCAGAGATTGTTTGTTAGGGGCTCCATGCAATTTCTGGCGTTGCCTGATGATTATGCTTTCCTGATTTCGGTAGTTGTGTGTGTCTACATGCAGAGTAGGGTTTTAAGTAAGTCTTGGCAGTAAGTCAGCCTTATATCCAGGTTTCCCCACCTGGCCCACTGTGTCCCCAGAACAAGTAGATGTGTGTGTGTGGGGGGGGGGAGATTAATACTGCAGCATTGATCGCTGCAAGGGNCACCTGGCCCACTGTGTCCCCAGAACAAGTAGATGTGTGTGTGTGTGGGGGGGGAGATTAATACTGCAGCATTGATCGCTGCAAGGGACCCAAGTCCTCTTCCAGTGCTCTCATCAGGAGGCAGGAAGGGGTGGGATGAGACCCAAAGACCGGCATTGAAGTACCAGTGTGTAGAGGTTGAGGCAGACTTCAGTGAGCTGCGTGAGTATCTGAGGTTGAGGGAAATGTGATAATACACAGAACTGGGGTAGAGTGTCCGAGTGTGGCACGGTGTGAGGAATCATCACAAGACTGACTCCTTAGCTGACTCCCAAGCATTCATTCATTTCATATGGTTTACTCCTTAACTTCTGAACTCACCTAACCTTCCTCATATCTCGAAAGCAACCGGGATGCTTCATAGCTCCATCACGTTTTGTGTAAATAAGTCAGGTGCTTAAGATTCTTAACGATGCCTAAGATTCAAAGATGGTGCGATGGCTGATCTTGTTACCATGATGGGATTTAGAATCACTATGGCAACAAATATCTGGGGATGTCTGTGAGGGATTAGGTGGTTCATCAAAGTGGGGGACCCACCTTAACTATGGACAATCCATCCCATGGCCTGGGATTCTGAACTGAATGGAAAGCCAATGAGCTACAGGCATCCATCAAGCTGCTCTTCCTGACTGTGAGGACCGCAGGACCAGCTGCCTCACGTGTGTGCCGTCATGAGTGCCATGAAGACGTGCGACGTGAGCCCTCGGATGGCTTTCTGTCAGATGTCTTGTCACAGCTGGGAAACTAACAATGACAAGTGTTTGTTATCTCTATCACCCTCTAGGGCAGTGGCTCTCAACGTGTGGCTTAGGATCCCTGGGCAAATCTCGATCTCCAAAAAATACTTAGAGTTTATAACAGTAGTAAAATTACAGTGATGAAGTAGCAATAAAAATAGTTTTATGTTGGGGGGGTCACCACAATATGAGGAATTGTATTAAGGGGTCACAGCATTAGGAAGGTTGAGAACCACTGCTCTTGGGAGACCTGAGGAAGCAAATAGAATTGAATCATAATGTAGTGAAATTGGGTCAGATTAACAACTAATAACTTTGACTATATAGTAGCAGTTTCTTTGACAACAAAATTTGTCAAGTTGTATCCATATTTTGATTCTCATATTGATGTATTTTTTCACTTTTAGAATTACTTCTTAGATACTATAATTCTGAAATTGTATTTATTTTCCATATGGAAAGTAAAAAGCCACAAATCTCTGGCTTTTAAATGCCTAAAAACTGACAAAGCAAACCTGCCATGGCAGCATTATAATGTAAATTCTCATATAAGTGCCCCCCCATTAAGTATTAGAAAGACAAGGATGGACCGTGGTCTGCATCCTGATTCATGTAAGATTTAGAGCAATGTTTTGCCAGTTTAGTAGATGGTCAATTGGAAGGAATAGAGTGCAGGGAAACTTAAATTAGAAAACGTTTTTATACTTGTATTTCTGTAAGAATAACACATGATGGGGGATGACTATGTCACTAGAGTCCAGTCAGGAGATAAATCATGCATGATCACGTCAGAGAAAGTCCATCAAGTATTTTTATGTGCTTGTAATGGAGCACAGGGTGCCCTGGTCACAGGGCAGAGGTTCTGCTTGGAGCTACACCTCCAGCACAGATGTGAACTAATGTGAGATTAGGCAGTACAGTCTGAGGGGTAGACACCGCCTTCTGCAGGGGAGATTGCCATAGTTAGGGGAGGGGAACTACTGAGGAGCTGTAACTTTGGAATTGGCTGGAAGCCTACCACAGAGGGTCATTGAGAATTGCTAGGCCTGGGAATTTGCCGGGTACTATGGTTGCCCTGATCATTGGCCACTGGAGATGCTGTGGTCTATGTATTGCTCAGGTAGACTGCCCTAGCACCTACAGTGGGCCTTAATCAGGATGCATAGATACAGTTGCCCCAAGGAGCCCTAGCCTTTGAGGAGGAGAGGCCAGGTGAGGTTCTAGGGGGAAGCAGCCTAGCCTGAGACAAAGCCTGCAATGGTTTTGCTTTTCGTTACTCTGAAACTCTGAATCATGGGAAAAGTGTGGTTAAGTTCTGGAGGAACTTGGAGTGGCCTGAATAGTGAGTGTGCCGCGCGCGCACACACGCACGCACGCGCGCGCACACACGCACGCATGCACACACACACCACACTCCTCCACCTTCCATCAGCGCCCTCTACTGACAAGATAGAAGATAGCACCTCTCCTACACATTCTCATACATCTTGGATAAAGTGTTCATGTGTTTGGAGACAGTAAAAGAGAAAGTGGCTCATGCTCTGTCAGGCCTAGTCATTTAAGGAAACAGGATAAACCTATGGCCAGGCTGATGCTCCTGTTGAGGCCTGAGGTTGGAAAGTGCCTATCCTCAGCTGTCAAGGGATGCTTCCAGAAAGAGGGGTCTGAACCTAATCTGAAGGCAAGGAAGAAGGTTGGGATACTTGTATCTGATACAGTCACACAGACCTATACACTCCCTGAGTGGTGGAAATGTGTTCGTATAATAAGGAGTATTGGATAAAACTGTACATGGTTGAGAAGTTATAGACAGGCAGGAGGTGATGAACATACCCCACCTAGACCTGACGTAAGCATGAGGATCCATCATGGGAGGATGGTTCCACCATCAAGCCTTTGTCAAATGAAACTTGTGGTTTTTGACTTAAAAAGAAAGATTTGGTTTACAACTTGAAGTTGGAAGGAAGGAATCCCAGTGCTAAACATTACATTCAGAGTTGTGAGCCACATTTGTTCTGCTCTCTTAGGTGCCAAACCTTGATATGCCATTGCAATTGATGTACAGTAAGCAGTATTTTAAAAATTATATACTTTAAACAATGAATCCTATGAAATAATTATTACCTCATTGTGCTTTACCAGTGTGAAATGGAAAAGCCAAATGTGGTTGTTCTGCCTCCCGTCTTCCAAACTGCTAGTCCAGGTGGAGCTGGAGCAAAGGGTTCTGTCTGAACTGTCAGGGAGGGGTCTAAAACATCCCAGTTTCGTCTATGGTCACACATAGACATTCACACAGACCTGCAGGTAGGCCTGAAGCTGTGCCTGTTCCACCGCGGTCCAGGGAAGAAGGTCTACCTCCCCCGCAACATTTGCATGGCTAACTATGCAGAATCAGGCATTGTCTAAACATCTCAATGGATAGACAATACTCCCCCTTGCAAATTTTGATTGATTCAACAGATATTGAGTATCTGTTAGGCCCCAAAGCCGCATTCATCAGTTTCTTCTCCTGGCGCTCATATCATCTCTGTAAATAAGTGACCCAGGTAGAAGATGGAAGCAGTAAGTGGTACGCATAAATAAGACAGCAGAAGTAGTCATGAGATTCTAGGTGGGCACTGGAGTTTCAGTCGATGGTGGAGGAGAAGGGCTGGCCAGCCTTCCCCAGCACAGGCCGGAGTCTGAGGCTCTGAGGGAGAAGACCCCTCCATGTGTGGTTTCTCTGTCGCTTGATTTGCTGAAGGAATGTGCTCTGATGGTTTTTCTTGAGTGGACCTGTTCATGTTGATACTTAGCTTCTACTCACAAATGGGTGTGAGTGCATATGTTTTGTGTGTGTGTGTATATACACAAGAATGTGTGTACATAAGGTTGTTCAAACATGAGTGCGTAGCACAATTAATACCTTGCTTCATTGACAGACAGTTTTGAATTATTTTGTATTTTGTTTCAGTTCAGTTACCTTTTTGGAGACAAGATCTTGCTGTGTAGCTCAGGTGGATCCATCCTGTGACTTTCCTGCTTCGGCTTCTTGCAGTGCTGGCTCGTACCAGCAGCACACCTGGCATGTATTACTTTTAAATTCACAGAATTTAACTTCCATAATGTTCTGCACTGATAACATTGTGTTCTAGAAATGGTGGACTTCTCAGACAACGTTCTGAGGAACGGTGCCTCCAGTCTTGTCTTTGACACAGCTGTGAGTACAGGCCTTAGGTCACTGTGCCCAGATTGTCCATCTACTACAGAGTGGACAGAAGAACACTCTGTTCCTTGTTGAAGGGTCTGGACTGGTGTCATTTGTCGTCCAGTGGTTTTGTGAGCAGAGTACCCAAAAGGCTGAAACTTCCCCGTGTCCACAGAGCATAGAAGAGAGAAGCTCACAGCTTTTTGGTTAAGCCCTTCTGTTTCTAAGTTCTAAAAGCCTCCTCAGAGTTGGCCACATGATCCTGTTTAGTTTGCATGCAGCCCCAAAAGGAAAGCTTTGTTTCAGTCTTCATTTTGGTGACAGCGCATCTTGGAGTCTCGCCCTTCCATAGGTAGGGGAGCTGGTGACAGTGAGATGCAGGGACATATTTGTCTTTCTTGGTGATGGGGGTGTAAACCTTACAAGCTGTGAACCGGACTTCAGAAAACATTCCCACCTACTGTAGTGTGGATGGGACCACCTGTGATTTCTGAGATCAGAACTGGATTTAGTAGTGAGAATTTAATAAATTCAGAGCCTTTCTCTTCATTTATGCTAATGGGTGACTTACGACCCCCTTGAGAGTCTTAACTATGCTGAGACTGTAGACAAAACCAGATTCTAGCCTGGCAGCTCCAGGAAAGCAACCTTCAGTAGCTCAGTCAGAATGCCCTATGCCGAGGAGTGTGGGCGTCACTGACTGTGATGAGAAATGCCCTCCCCCGGGTTCCAAAGATCAGTGACTGAGGGACACCAAGGCAAAGGTCCTCGGGTCAAGAAACTTGCCCAGAGCCACTTAAAGATATTCTGTCTGGGTCTCTGTCTCTCTCTTGTCCCTCCCTTCCTCCCTCCTCCATCTTCTCCCCCTCCTTTTCTAGTGGGTAATTAGCATGTATGAAGCCCCCGAGATCAACAGTCAGTAACCCAATGAGCCTCCCACCCCAAAGATTCGACTAAGCAAAACTGTCTAATTTAAACTTTGTCTTCGAGTTTAAAGAACACAGAATTCTGATTCACCTAGACTTTCATCAGTGGCACCTGCCATGGGCTGAAAGTAAGTCTTTTATTTGTGTGGGAAGAAGGGCTAACTTAGGTCAACTTCAAAGGCTTACAGATCTAGGTTTGTTTTGGACAAAACCTCAAATAGTTGGTTGGTTTGCTCATCCGGCCTTTATCAAGCATGAGAAGCATTGGCCACCAGGCAGGAAATTCTCCAGATCAGACGCTGAAGTCTGTCTTTGCCTTGGCTCAGGGAGACCCTGTGGACTGCGGACTATTGTCATTTCATGTGGAAAGCTGGAAAGGGGTTATGCAGGGTCAGATTCTGAGGTTAAAATCAGACTGTCTGTCCCAGGAGGTCTCCCACTTTGGGGGAGGGGGAGAATCTGGAGTTCAAAGTCATCCTCAGCTACATAGTGAATCTGGGGCTAGCCTGGGCTCCTTTCCTTTCACTGAAACAAGTGTTAGAGACAACCAACGAATGAAACAAACCTGCTTCTTTTCATGGTAGTCTGGGAGGTGTTAGCCCATGACCTGGTGGTTCAGCAGATGTGGTGGGAACGCACACTGAGCAAAATCCTTCACCTGTGGCCATTAAGGAAAGAGGGATAGGAAGGGATTGGTAGTCTTACTGTTTCCCAATGACCTAGCTCCTTCCCATTGGCCCAGAGTCTTCAAGATTCTATCACGTGCCAGTGGCACAAGGCAGGAGACCAAGCTGGTAACACTTAGGGGATACTTGCAGTCTCCACTTGGCATCTTCCCATACCCCCTTCACCCACTCTGTGCTGCACCCTTTGCCAAGGATTCACTGACATTTCTCCTTATATTGAAAATAGGTTTTCATTGTAAGAAAACAGATTTTGAGGCATTCTGCCCAGACGAGAAGAGGGGATTGTGGGAGCCAGAGGGGTCAAAAACACCACAAGAAATTCACAGAGTCAACTAGCCTGGGCTCAAGGGGGCTCTCAGAGAGCCTGGGGAGCCTACATGGGGCTGAACTAGGCTCTCTGCATGTATGTTGCAGTTGTGTGGCTTGGTCCTCCTATGGGACTTCCGGTGGGAAGAGGAGCTGACTTTGGAACTCTACTCCTTATGCTTGGTTGCCTTGTCCAGCCGTGATGCATGCAGAGGAGCTTAGTCGTACTGCCGCTTGATAAGTCATGCTTTGCTGATACTCATGAGAAACCTGCCTTTTCCTAAGGAGGAGCGCAGGAGGAGCGTATTGGGGGTTGGGGAAAAAAGGGGTTGGAGGAAGACTAAATGAGAGGAGGGAGGGAAGCTGTGGCTGGGATAGAAAACAAACAACCAATAAATAAAATATGATATTATGAAAAAGAAGATAGAAAGCTGATTTTTCATACAATGTATTCTGCTCATGGTCCCCCTTCCTCCATTTCTCCCAGGTCCTTCCCTCCCCCGAGACCCAGGCTCTTTCTGTCTCTTGGTAGAAAACAAGCAGGAATCTAAAGAACAATAATGAAATACATGGCTCCTCTCTAGTTCCTTACTCTATACCTAGTCTCTGTGCTCAGATGGATTGAAGTTCACTTATTAATGGCTCAACAGCTAACAACCACATGTAAGAGAACACATGCCATATTTTTCTTTCTGGCTCTGGGTTTTCTCACTCAGGATGATTTCTTTCTAGATACATCCATTTACCCATGAACTTCTTTATTTCATTTTTAACAGCTGAGTGATTTCCCCTTCTTTACTATACCACATTGTAAGAGGAGAGGGCCTGTTTGTTTTTCCCAGCCGCCCGGCTAGCTTAGCCCCAAAATAACCACACAGAAATTGTATTAATTAAAACACTGCTTGGCCCATTAGCTCTAAGTTCTTATCAGCCAACTCTTATATTAATTTAACCCATTTCTATTAATCTGTATTTTGCCACATGGCAGTGGCTTACTGGGAAAGATTCAGCATGTCTGACTCTGGAGGCTCCATGGCAGCTCTCTCCCCTACTCCACCTCTCTTCCTTCCAGCATTCGGTTCTGTCTTCCCCGCCTACCTAAGTTCTGCCCTATCAACTAGGCCAAGGCAGTTACTCTTTATTCATTAACCAATGAAAGCAACACAAAGACAGGACCTCCCACAGCACCACATTGTCTTTATCCATTCATCTATTGATGGACACCTTATTTGCTTCCGATTTTGGGCTATTATTAATAGAGCCACAATAAACATGGTTGAGCAAGGGCCTTTGTAATAACATGGAGGCTCCTTCGGGTGTACACCAGCAGTGGATAAGGATTCCCCTTACCCCCAATCCTTGCCAGAATGACTTGCCATTTGTTTTATTGATCTTGGTCGTTCTGACCAGTGTAAGATGAATCTCACACTAGTTCTGATAGGATTTTCCTAATGACTAAAGATGTTGAACATTTCTTTAGTGTTTCTCAGGTAATTTGCATTTCTTCTTTTGAATACTCTCTGTTTAGATCTGTACACCATTCTTAAATTTGGTTGTTTTTCCCATTCTGTAGCCTGCACCTTTTGTCTGAATGATGGTGTCTTTTGCTGTGCAGAAGCTTTTCCATTTCATGGACCCATGAATTGTTGACCTTAGTGCCCATGCTATTGGTGTCCTGTTCAGGAAGTCTTTTCATGGGCCAATGAGTTCAAGGCTGTTCTCCACTTTCTCTTCTGTCGGGTTCAGTGTGTCTGGCCTTATGTTGAGGTCTTTGATCCCTTTGGAGTTGAGTTCAGTGATAAGATTGCATCTATTTGGATTATTCTACGTGCAAGCATCCAGTTTCTTCTAGTTTGACCAGAACTATTTGTTGAAAATGCTGTTGCTGTTTTTTCAGTGTGTATTTCTGACTTCTTCATCGAAAAGGGGGTGTCCATAGGTGTGTGGAACTATGCCCGGGCCTTCAATTCAATTCCATTGATCAGTGTGTCTTTTTATGCCAATACCACGCTGGTTTTATCAGTACAGCTCTGGAGTAGAATTTGAGGTCAGAGATGGTGACACCTCCAGCAGTTCTCAATAGCTCGAAGAGAGGATTTGTCTTCTTGTCCTGCGAGGGTACAGTTTTGCTGGGGTTTTACTTTGGTGAAACCAAGACTGTGCTCACTGGATGTATCAGGCATTTCAAAACTGTGGCCCTGTGGAACCTGCATGGTGCTGACCCTTCCAACATAGACTAGGCACACGAAAAGTCATCCCATTCTTAACGGAAGACACTCCAAGGAACAGAGGAGAAGGGCAGCTTGGGTCTAGCCTGGAGAAAAAGATGTCCAGTGTGACAGTGTTGATACTCTGGGCGCACACCCCATCTTCCAGACCACAGGGCCCATCTCTGCTCATTTTCGGCTTCAGTCTGGAGGAGTCTGGGAGTAGAGACACCTGCCGGCATGTGTCAGCTGCAAGCTCTAAGATCTATCGCAGCTGGAGTCTTGGGTGGAGTGGCTGAAATCTCTTACCCACATCTACTTAGGCTACCAAAGCCAACAATGACACATTCTAGAACTTAAACCTTAGCTGTTTTTTCACAGCTTTGGAGATCAGAAGTCAGGGGTCAAGATCCACCCTTGGTAGGACTGGCTCCTTCTGAGGTTCTCTTTTCTGTTTGTGGGGTAGCCACTTCCTCCCTGTGTCTTCATGGGGTTTTTCCTCTGTGACCTTATCTCCTCTCTTTATAAGGACAACAGTCACAGTGGGCCCTCTCTAATACTTCTTTAAACTCTTCAGTTCTTCAAAGCATTGTTCCATATCATGGTTGTCGGTTCTCCCGAGGCCTTTGAAAGGGGCGGAGCTCCACTGTCACAGTGCGTTTGCAGAGAGAACTTGACTCTGCGCATGTAGACACTGTGTGCTGTTGTAGTGGTCAATTCCACAAACTCTCGGAGCTCATTCCAACATGCTGTGCTCTCCAGGAGGACAATTTTTCTTAATGAATTTCCGGCTGGAAATTTCAGTAACAGTAGAGGAGAACCTTAGCATTGAAAGAGATGGCTGCAGTCTCCCAGAAAGTTGGTTGGTAGTGTGTGGTGCTAGTTCCAAATCTATGAATGACAGGACATCAGAATGAACCTGGATTTATTAGCATATATATTATACATACACTTATACATGCACGTACATGTGTGTAAAATGTATAAATAAAGCTATTAGTAGCCAGAACAGACATTCTTTTTCATCAAATATTTTCTGTAGGGATAGTGAAAGAAAGCCATTCAAACTCTGGCTAAAAAATCTGCTTTTGATCGTAGAATTTTCTTGAAGGAGGCCTAATTTCCATTGGAAGAGGTATATTGTGTTTTCCTAGTTGGTGCCAGGCCTTGGCTTGCTTCATTCCCACAGTTAATGAAAAAATAGCAAACGAAAAATCTGCTGAGCGTCAGTAGAATCCTGACCTGGCATTGGAGGTAGGCAAGGTGCTGCTGGGCTCAAGGAGTGGGTACATCTGTGCCGTAGGACCCTGCCCCACGGCCCTGTTCAAAACCTGTGTTTATAAGTCCACATTTGTGAAATAAGGGCATTAGGAAGCGTGAGAATTGTTTTCAACAAAGGGAATGATTTTCCTCTGCTTGTACCATTCCCCCAGTGTCCACTGTTAACTGTGGCATGGTCAGCGGGGAAGGGTTTAGTGCTGACACTGGGCTATCCTTGTTAGACAGCATCCTTTAACGATCTGGTCCCTTCACAATCAAGCTAGCTCCTGCATTTGGAGTCCCACTTGAGCCTCTTGTGCTCAGGGTCACCTTGCCTGTAAGAGTGGCCACTCTTTGCTGTAGGAACACACCAGCTACGGCTAGTGAGATCAAAGCTTGTCTACCTTAGGAAGCTCCTTGACTCCATGTAGGAGCCCCTCTAGCTCTTTATGAGTCAACAGGAATGGACCTTTGATGCACTAGTTTGAGGTGGGTTATGCCTTGAGTTCTAAAGGGTCCATGCTTGAGGCTGTTTGTGTTTGCTTCCTTGTCTTACAAGCCAGGGGCTGGATTTACAGCGGCCAAGTGGCACTTTTAGTCACATAGCGAACCCAGGCATGGTCACATAGTGAGCTCTGAGACTTCAAGGACTCTCACCGCGTGTGCCTTCTGCTCTCTAGCTGTGTTATTTCTTTTTCTTTATACATATTTATGTGCTGTCTTTGGTCTGTCCTGCAGTTTGGACACACAGAGCCTGGCCTGGCTCCTCGGTCGCCTTCTCGAGTGGGTACATCATGCTATCCTGTCTCTGTCTCTGCAGTCATGTCATGCAGCTGCGGCCAGAATGTCACGCTCAAATAATAGCTTTGACCTTGGCACTCTGGCTCTAGAGCTTGGGTGGAAAGAGCTCCCCGATGAGATAGAGGAATGGCTCTCTACCCTGGGACAGGTGGAAGGTGATTGGGTTACTATGCACAATCGGACTGCCATACGCTGTGGAACAGAACAGCATGTCTAATGGAGCTGTGCATGCCAGGAATCCAGGAAGAGCAAAGTGTCTACGCATATCCATATCTTCATCCACAAGCACGCACACATGGGGCTCACCTCAGGGCCACTGATGTGAGGAGGTGTTTCCAATAATTTAGAATATTGGCAACACCCTCAGTAGATTATTTCTAGAACACTTTCTATGATCAATGCAGTGTGACTCGGTGCCTCACTAACTGGTGGCTCTGGTCCCCAACCTGGCTGTGCTCGCAGTGGTTTGGCAGAAGCAGTATGAGCCTTTCGCAGCTGCAGAGTCCACAGACTGGAGCTCTAGGGATGCAGAAGAGTGAAGCCTGGGTTCCAGGAGTCTGGTTCCTTGATGGATGTGGGGAACAGGCCTTCTGTTGGGATACATAGTTTTCAGTTGAACAGGGTTACCCCATGGGGCAGGAGCCATAGAGGAACCCCCTGAGGTTGAAGAGGGTTAGATAGTTGAGGTGCCCCATATGGCCTATTCACAGCACACTACATATTCAGGAGACGTAGATGAGGTGTCAGTTGGGCAGAGCAGGATGGTAAGTAGCTGCCTCTCAGCCAAGAGAGCACCTGGGCCCCACAGTGAGCAACGTTATTCATTGGGGCTCCTAGGACTATATTGTGCTGTGTCACCAATAGAGGTGTGGCTGTGGTGTGGACGACGACCCCTGCTGTGTGTTTCACTTTCCACCTTTCTCTAGCCTGAGGAGTGGACCGAGCAGAGGACGTGGTAGCTAGGAGAAGCATCTGGAAGCAGGCCAGAGTATCCACGTGGAGCTCCAAGAGGCGTCTTCGCTCTCTCAGATTCATTGAATGCTTTGGAGTGTCCGGCCCTGTCATTGAAACCGGAAAAACAGAAACCCAAGGCCAAACCCTGTTTGGCTCACTGTAAGAAACCTGAGCTGGTAGGCAGAACTGATTCAGAACAAAGCCTGCTGATGTTGCTGAGACCCGAACAGTAGAAACGAAAGGCCTGGGGCTCCTGGCTACCCTTACACCACAGGGTTTCCTTCCGGACACAGTGAATGTCTGTGCCTTCAGTGCTTAGCATTGGACACTCAACTCCCCTTTTGAGAGCTGTCAGAAGAAAACCGCGTGATCTTAGGACAGAGGAGCTGGGCCGGTGGACTGGAGCCGCTGCAGCCCCAGCCTTTAGGGTGTGCATGTAAAGCTACATCTTCTGTGGCCCCTCCCTGTTGACTCTCTGAAAGAGCATAGGAAGGAAGGTCTTGACAGAGCTTAAGGAGGAGCCTGGCTGAGTGGCTCTCAGACAGATGCACTAATACAACCGTCAGAGTAAATTGTGGGATCTGTCTCCCCACACTGGCTATGATCTGATCTAGAAAAGTTATTTGATTTCTCCGGGCCTCTGTTCTAATACCTGCAAAATGGGGGTGTCATGTTTTGTTACCCACCCTTAGCACGGCACCTGTCACGAAGAGGCTCTTTTACAAGGTAGCTGCCCACTGATAGCTGCAAGGACAGTTAATATGCACTTGCAGGTGAAGGGATGGAAGTAAAGAAGAATCTACCCTGTCACTGTCTGTGTGGGGCAGGTGCTGGGACACAGGGATTCAGTTCCAGAAGCAAATGCAGAATCCCCAAAGTCTCAGTATCGGGTGAGACCTGGCTAGGGCTGTGGGTCCTTGCTCACTAGGTCCTTGGAGTAGGAGATGGGTGAATCACACTGGTCCCTTGTTGTTTAGGAATCCGGGAATGTCTTAGCTCCTGTGCGTAGGGCAGGACAGGATCTTTGCAGTGAGGGCCATGTTGACAGAGGTGGATTTCACCTGGACATAAAGGTCCAAGTTTATTGCTGTGTTTACTAGACACTAGAGGAATATCAACCCGCCGGTTCTCCTTGACTTCCTGCTCTTCCCATAATCCACTAAGACACTTTTGTTGGGAAACACACACACACACACACACAACACACACACACACCCAAACCGTCTTTTACAAAAGTGCTTTTTTGAAAATCTTTGTATGAATAAGCTTTGGAAGCTGTCTTTCTATACAAGTGTCTTTAGGGGTGATTTATTTGTCTTGCTTATTAATTGATCCATGTAGAAAGAGTTTATTGCTGTCCGACTGTATTCTATGAAGTCGAAGGAACCTGTTTGCTGGGGTGAATCATCTTTTGGCTGAGGGTGCAGAATCAGTTTTGGCTGTGTTGCTGTGTCCTCATCACTAGCCGGGAGCCAACATTCCATCTCGTTTCCTTCTTGAGGACCGGCACACGTGGCACCAGCGTTTGACTTGAGCATCCACTCAAGTGTACTCGTGCGCTTAACCCTCAGACACATGCGATTGCTGTCCAGTCATGTTTTCTTGGAGACACTGGGAGGAGTTCAAAGTGGGGGAGGGGTTCTGAAACTCCAGCTGAGGACTCTGGTAGGAGGACCATTCTGCCAGATGTCTTTCGAGGGCCACCGTGTTCCCAGCTGTGCTCCCACAATGGTCCCCAAATGGAGCAGGCGTGGAGAAGGCTGGGATGGTGCACTGATGGAGGAAGGGAGCCAGGCAGCAAGCCTAGTGGGTGGGGCTGAAGCCTGGCTGCACCACGGCTCTGAGATCGCAGACAACTCACTTCTCATCCCCCAGATCCAGGACTTTTGTTACGAATGGACAAGGCCTCCGCTATTCTGTGGTAGACTTTCTGAGCAAAGGCAGACCTTGCGGTGGATGGTGCGAGGGAGGAAGAAGCAGAGTGAGCATGTGACTTCGCCTTACTCACCACAACCTCCCAACCTCCCTCCCTGGCCACTGTGTGCTCTCCACCTGCCTCTGATTTTGCCCTTAACAGCCTGGCAGGTGCGGGCTTGTGAACGGCTCTATTTTACAAATGCAGACTACACACAATACTCTATGGTCCGCTTGTGAGAGAGACAGCCAACGGAATGCTCTTTTCCTCATAGCCGCGTCCTAGGTCCATCTTCCTTGGGGAAGGAGAGACTCAGACTCCAGAAGGTGAAGGTTTCAGTTGAACCCAGGCCTCATCGTGACAATATAATGAACACATCCTGTTCTTCTGCAGGAAGGCACTAGAATTAATTCTCTGCAATGGGGGATGATCCTCGTTTCTTTCCCTATGGCTGTGATAAAACACTCTGGCCAAAGAAACTTCAGGGACAAATTTATTCAACTCACAGGTCCGAGTCTGTGCATCACAATAGGGTGGCCACACTAGGTCCCTAGCCCGCAGAAACCAATGCGTGCATGCCTGCTAATGCTCCATTCATATTCCCCGTTCCCTAATCACCCTGGATCTCCAGCCTAGGGAATGGCGCCATTCACAGTGAGCTGGTCTTCAGACCTCAGTTTATCAAGGGAATCCCGCACAGCCATGGTCAGAACCCCATCTCTGTCTAGTGAACAGTTTATCTTGACATAGCTTCCTGGGTCTGAGTGGAGCTCTTGGTGCCACTGCAGTGTTGTGGCCCTGAGCTCTTACACTCAGGGTAGGGATTGGATTTTGCCAGCTTGGACACCTTTTCAGGTCCTCTCACAGTGAAGGAAGGCTCTCTCCCTGGAGCTTCCCCTGAGTCCTAGTAAGCCCCACTCACTCCTGTTCTGCTTTGTATATATGCTCCACGTGGGCTGGGCCTTCCTTGTCTTTCCTGTCCCACTTCCTCTGGGCTCTCCCTAGCATCATCTTGTGAGTACTCACCCCACAGAAGGACTTCAGCCAGTCTTTTTGAGTTCCTGCTTTCAATACCTTTTGGGTTACTAGGAGTAGAACAGCTACGTCATGTGTGATTCTATGTTCAGCCTTTGACAATTGCCTGTTTACTCTCATCTGTGATGCCCCAGAAGCTCCACCTCCCTGCCAACACTGACTTTACTCTTGTGGGAGCTGTTCTCACAGATGAGAGATTTAACTGGTGCTTTCTAGTCTCCCAATGATGAGTGCAGCCAGTTGAGTTTTGCCTATTTGCTCTTTCTAATTCTTTACTCTTGGTTTGCTTGTTTTTTTTTTTTTTAACTTACAGCTATCCTCCTGCCTCTTGAGGGATTAAAGGTGTGGGACACCCAGTTGGTTTTGTTCCCACTGACATTTTTTTTTGTCGATTCTTACCAGACATGTGACTATGGTCTTCTGTCTATACACCCAGATATTGTTCTGAACAATTTTCTTCATTCTGATGACAGCATCCCTTCACAGATCAATGTTCTTCATGTTCACCAAGTCCTTTTGCCCATTTGTTGATTGTGCATTTTATGTTACATTTAGAGACTATTGTAACATACTTCAGGAATAGTAACAAATATGCTACTAATAGATCTGTGGTTTTAACGCATATTTAGATCACCCATCCACATTGAATTGGTGTGTGTGATGTGGAGCTCCAACTACAGTACATTGTTTGCTTTTGTGTGTAGTCTATGTGTGTGTCCATGCTGATGTGTGTGCCTGTGTGCACTAGAGGTAGACCCTGAGCATCTTCCTAAATCACCCTCTGTTATCTTTTCAGACAAGGTCATCTACCCAATTCCTTGATTTCTTTTATTTGAGACAGGGTTTCAGTGTAAAGCACTGGCCCAGAACTCACTGCATATCTGGATGACCTTGAATTTATAGTGATCTATGCCTCTGCCTCCTGAACCCTGGGCAAATATTCTTTCACGTGTAGAAACTCAGTTGACCTGGCAGAATTTTGTTGTTGACAGCCTCCATGCCAGTCTCAAAGATCATCTGACTCTGACGTGTGCAAGGAGGTCTTGCTTGGTTTGGTTTGCTGGGCTATAGTCTGGCCTTGGAACAATGCCACAGTGCGTCGATTACTGTGGTTCTTTGGAGTGAATTTTGAAGTTAGCTTCTCTCTTCTCTCTGTCTGTCATCCCTGCAATTCTGCGTCAGTGTGAGGATTGGCCTTTTTACTTCCGGGAAAACAGAAAACAAAAATCCTGTGATGTCATAACAGGTTGTGCTGTATCTGGAGAGGTATTTGAGTAGTGCCTCAGTTACTTTTTCTGTTGTGGGGAAAAATGTCCAAACAGAAGCAACTTAAGGGAGTTGGGGTGTATTTTGGCTTACGGTCAAAAGGTCAGTCCGTCATGGCAGAGAAGTCTGGAAGCAGGGGCTTCCGGCAACTGGTCACATGGAATCTATAGTCAGATAATGGTGGATGCCAGTGCTCAGCATGCTTGCTTTTTTTTTTTTTTCTCCCC
>LOEQ01001796.1:101720-111726 GCA_001685075.1 Bramus lutescens
ATCTATCTATCTATCTATCTATCTATCTATCTATCTATCTATCATCCATCCGTCTATGCCTTTCACCTTGTTTTATGGTATCTGTATGCTTTTGATTTTTTCAAAAATCATATTATTGGGTTTTTAAAACAAATTTCAGTCTGACAATTTTTTGCGTGTCCGTGAAAATATCTTAATTTGACGATTTTAAAACTTGTTAATGATTTAAGATTAAAACATGATTTATATTTGCTGGGTGCCCTCACCAGGCCAGAAGAGGGCGTCAGATCCTCTGGCACTATTGATGCGTGCCATCTGCCAAGGAAGTACTGGGAGCTGAGCTTGGGTCCCCTAAAAGAGCAGTAAGTACTCTCAGCTGCTGAGCCACCTCTGCAATCACTTATTACTGATAGGTTTTCGGCTTGTTTGTTTCTTCGTTTGTTTTGCACGTGGAGTGGAATGTACGCCTTTCGTCTGTCCTGCCTGATCTAGCTTCCCTTCTTTGACCTGAACGCTTTATCATTGTTCCTCCAGGTGTTCTGCTGCTGCCATTTTTGTGCTGATGCTGCAGATCACCTTGCTCATCCTTGTCCATCTTCCATGTGGATTTATGTACTCCCCCAGACGGTGCAAGAGTGCTATACTTCCTTCTATCTTTCCCTTCTCTCTGAGCACAGGTATTCATTCACTGTGATCTTATGTGCATGGAAGCCCTCGAGGCAACATGACCATCCACTCAAGATGACACCCTAGTGGTGGCCCACAGTTACCATTTGTTGTTGGGTTCATTTTCAGTGTCTTAGCTCTCCCATGAAGATGGATTTTCCTTCTCTTTGAACACCTTTATTTTGTACTTTTAGTCTTAACCTTCAGTAGCAGTTTTTCTGAAATCTGTTGTATTTTTATGTGTTACTGTTACTATCATTATGTATGAAAGAGATAAGGAGGCATGCGTCATAGCACGTGTGTCATAGCATTTGTGTAGTTTGCATAGTATGAGTGTAGTGTGTCATAGCGCATGTGTAGAGATCAGAGGATGACTTATTGGAGCCGTTTTTTCTCCTTCCACCTTTATGCCGGCTCCAGAGTTGGAACTCAGGTTTCCAGGCTTTTGCTGCAAGTGCCTTTGCCCTCTGAGCCATCTCCTCAGCCTTGTTTCCTTTTCTGGTGGTTTGGTTTATTTTCTTTAGTTTTCAGGATTTTGTTGTTTTATGACTAGTTCGAGACAGAGACTCAAAGTGCTGTTCCTGGTTTTGATGGCTTCTCCCATCGTAAACCCTGTGTCCTGGTAGCACAGTCACGAGCCACAAACCTGACCAGCCCTCAGCGTTCTGGCATCACGTGGCTAGGAATGGTTTCTGCCCATTTATTTTGATTTAAGGTTGAATCTTCCACGCCGTATGATCATCATGCTTCATCCTCCGCTTAAGGCACTCACTTGCACATGTGTGATTTTTCTCCACTCCCCAGCTTCTTTACACACTGCCCTCACTTCCCAGCCTGTCGGCCCCCATCCCATGCTTTGGTCTGCATGAATTTCTCTGATGAGCCTTATTGTTCATGACTTTTATATTTCCCAAATCTAATGAATGCTTCCTAAGTTTTAAATTGGAATTTGGAGACTCTCACACGGCGTGGCCCCACTTTCGCTGCTGGCACTTCCAAAGTTTCATTTTTATCGTTGGCTGCATGAACATAGCAAAGGTTATTTGAAAGTGTTGTGTTCCTATTTTTATCCCAGCTTTCACTGACTGTGTGTATGTGTGTGTGTATGTGTGTGTCTGTGTGTTGGCTTCTCTATTTTTCTGTACTCTTAACTTTGATTATGCCTCTGAGCTGTTCTTGGAAGTTTGATTTCTATAATAATTTGAGGGCTTTGATAATACACGTACATATGTACATATGTGTGCGTGTTTATGTATCTACAGAGAGAGGGGACTTGGCTCTCTCTGGGTGCTCTATGTAGAATTATGCTAATCCAATTTCAGGTTTGAGATTTTTCTGGCCTCCCAGTTGACTCTTATTTGTGTAGCAATTTGCACTAAATTAACTCAATACTCTAAGGGACCTGGGATGCAGTCTTCGTGCTGAGATCCCCCTTCTCTGGGCTGTAGTTCTTTATAACCTCATCAAAACCATGGCTGTTCATCAGGGCCTTCTCTTTATAGATTTAGGCAGAATAGGGGTTCTCAAAGATGTCCGTATCCCAATCCTCTGAACCTTTTAATATTCTGCGTTAATGGCAGGGAAAATTGAGCTTGAAAACGAGATTAAATGGTTAGTCAACTTCTTCGAAGACACAGAGATGGTCCTAGATTGTCCCTGTGAGCTCAGTGCAGCCACACACTGCCAAAATGACACCACATAAGAAAGGTTCAGTCTTCTCAGTGTTGATTTTGAAGCTGGGTGGAGGCCAGAAGTCAGGGGTGCTGGCTTCTTGAAGCTGGGCCAATGTGGAACGGATTATCTACTGAAATCTCCGCTGCCTTAGAGCCCATACCTTCTCTTCAGTTTGGAGAACAGCAGGGTGTTGTTTTCTGGGGCTCAGTCTGTGGCTGTTTGTTACATTGACAACAAAAGTGAACATGCCCCCCACTCCCAGGCTATAGCAAGGGTTTCGCTAGTCTTCTTCAGGTTTTTATCCTCTACTTTCAGAAGTTGGAAACCACTGGAAAAGGGGCCCTGGAAAGCCCGGACCTCAGATCTCTTGAGTCTCTGCCTTTTGTGGGTCCTGGCTTGATGCCTTGTCACCTTTTGTTAAAGTTGGTCTTTGGGATGTGTGACTTTAGCATTCTGTCCTATCATGCTCTTGTGTGGAGCTGGGCCTCTGATCTGCATTGCCTATGCCTGCAGTACTAATCTGTCTTTTGAATCTGATGTAGGAGCTGTCTTAGAATGTCACATTCCAGCTGCCATTTAGTCATGCAATCATTCTCCAGGTTAGAATAAGAATGCCTTAGATGACCTGCTTGTATCCCTCATGCTAATTTTCCTCAGAAACTATGTGAGAAAAATGTCTTCCTATTGCTTTCTTAAAAGTAAACCCCAGGCCTCCGTTGCTTTCTACCCCTAGGTACCTGTCACTCTGTCACTGTGCTGGAAATCTTACTTTCAATTCACTTCTCCTCTGGGGTACAGTTCTTCAAGGTCTTATAAAAAAGAAAACTAAACCCAAACCATGGTTGTTTATCAGGCCCCTCCCAGCAGGACGGCCTTTCCTCTCAGCAGGCTGTGTGCTCAGGGGTCTTGGAGACACTCAGCTCAGTGTGCTCAGCCTGACTTTGCTCATGTCCTCCCTCCCACTGTTAGCAATGGAAAGGGCACAAAGCAGTCGATGGCAGTGAGGCAGACACCAGAGTGGAGCCTGGACTTGTGCCCTGGCTGCGTGATTAACTCAGCGGCGCCTCTGTAGCTCACGTTCTGTGGGGCACCATGCTGGAATAAGTCCAGGCTCTTTCAAGTCAGCTCCCTAAGAGAACAGCCCTCATTTCAGTGCTGTGTGAAGCAGCGTTCATTACTTACTATCTAAATGCACAATCAGTCGTCGATGTACTTAAACACGTTTGATAAGGGGCGATGCGGGGTTTGGCCGATGACCGGTCTGCTAAAGCAGCATGAGTTATTTGTGGTCAAGAGGAAAAGAAAGGCTTTGATTTTGAGAATCCAGGCTCGAGCACAGCACTCGGAGCCTTTTGAGTTCTGCCACCATCTAAATGAAGCAGCCAGGGGGCCAGCGAACAAAGGATGAAAAGCTGGGGAGAGCTGGGAGGAAAAGGCTCCTACACACTCCGAACAGAATTAGGGAGGGGAAAGCTGGCTTTCTACTCTCAGAGAAATGTCCCTTTAGTCTCTAATGCTTGGGTGTATGACAAGAAGATTTGCACTCGGAAGAGAGATGTGCAATAGCCCAGAATGCCTTCCCCAAGACCTGTCAGGAGTGTTGGTCTTCATGGAAGCCATCTATGGTACGGACATGTGAAGTTTTTCCTGAAGAAAGACCATGGGTGTCCTGAGCTATTCTCATAGTCTCTGCTCTGTTGCCCTGGAAACAGTGATGTCAGGAAATGGCGAGACACATGCAGAACTGTTGTGTACCGGGTTACCTGCCAGCTTTGTGAGACTGCCCTGCCAGCCTACTTATAAGTGAGTGTGTTCAAGGACATTAAATAGCCTGTTTAATAGTTGCATCTGGGCATAAGCTGTTAGTGTAAACACTAAATCTACGAAGCTGATTGGAGAATGATCACTGTCTTTCTTCCTTATATGTTTGAAGTAGTGTACCCCCAGCAAGATATATACCATTTGAACATGTATTTACTTAACAAATGGGGTTGAATCTCCACTGCATGCCAGAGGTACCACAGTAGACTGGACAGACGACTTCCTTAGCAAGTTGAAGACTTTAGACTTGTCAAAACAACGCTGGCAGAGAAGTTCCTTTCCTCATCTGTATTGGAGCTCCAGCCTCCTGTGAATTCCCACAGCACTGCCAGGCTTGTGTGGAGCACAGATTGGATTCCAAGTGCAGAACTAGAGTGGGGTAATGACTCCATCAATTTGGGTTAAAATGCTCGCCTAAATCACTTCAGTGCTTTTCACACACTGTCAAGAGATGCAGAATGAGATTAGAGGCTGTGGAGAAACCATCTTACATTTTTGAGAGATGAAACATGCTTGGTCTTGTAAAAGGAAAGAGTGATATTTGGAATGCTGGGGAAGAGCTCATAACTTCTTAGGCAGTCATGCCTTCCCCAGAGCCAGGTAAAGCCTGCTTACTGTTTGGGGGTTCTATTCCCGACCCCCATGAGTCCAGAACAGAGCTTTGGAATAATGCGGAACTGTATGGTACATGAGCTCTTTCTAGAATAAGCAAGCATTCATTACCTCTTGACCATGTCTGCACACACATTCTCTGCTGGCCCACAGGGTACAGAGTTCCTTTTCTCAGGGGACCTTTGGTCTAGTGAAGGAGACATGGGTCTTCTCAGCCTTCTCCAATGAAGCAGGAGGCCTACGGTCTATAGGATGCTATCGTAGGCTTCTGAAAAGACAACAGCCTAAGCGTCAGGGAAGCTAACAACTTAGCAGAGGGAGGACTAAGAAAATGCCACAAGGAGACAAGGATGGCGGGGCTATCCCTAACCCTGAGGCAGGAATGAGGGCCTGGCAGGTGGTCAGATCATCGCCACTGTGTTGGAACGTAGTTTGGTTTCTGTAAGATAGCAGAAAAATACTTCTGTGATCAGGCTAGCCTGGATCAACCAATCCTGTGGCCAGTGGTAAGACCTAATAATGCAGGAAGCCAGGCAGAGGCCTTGTACCAGGAGTGAACATCTGGGAGACTGAAGTCCAGAGGTGGCATTAAGACTAGTGGTAGAAGCTTCTCAGTTTCAGGAGGTCCCATTTATTAATTGTTTCTCTCAGTGTCTGTGCTTCTGGGGTTTTATTTAGGAAGTGGTCTCCTGTGCCAATGTGTTCAAGTGTACTTCCCACTTTCTCTTCCATGAGCCTCAGTGTGGTTGGCTCTATGTTGAGGTGTTTGATCCATTTGGACTTGAGTTGTGTGCATGGTGATAGAGATGGATCTATTTTCATTCTTCTACACGTTGATATCCAGTTATGCAGAACCATTTGTTAAATATGCTTTCTTTTTTCCATTTGATACTTTTTGCTTATTTGTCAAAAATCAGGTGTTCATAGGTGTGTGGATTGATATCTGGGTCTTTGATTCGGTTCCATTGGTCCTCCTGTCTGTTTTTATGCCAATACCAGGCTGTTTTCAGTACTGTAGCTCTTTAGTAGTTTTAAGTAAGGGATTGTGATGCCTCCAGAAGTTCTTTTAATGTACAGGATTGTTTTGGCTATCCTGGATTTTTTGTTTTCCCATATGGAGTTGAGTACTGTTCTTTCGAGGTCTGTGAAGAATTTTGCTGGATTTTTGATGGGCATTGCTTTGAATCTGTGGATTGCTTTGGGTAAGATTCCCATTTTTACTATGTTAATTCTATCTACCCAAGAGCACGAGATTTTTCAATTTTCTGGTGTCTTCTTTAATTTCTTTCTTCAAAGATTTAAAGTTCTTGTCATATAGGTCTTTCACGTGTTTGATGAGAGTTACTCTGAGATATTTTATGTTATTTGTGGCTATTGTAAAGGGTGATGTTTCTCTGATTTCTTTATCAGCCCATTTATCATCTGTGTACAGGAGGGCTACTGATTTTTTTCAAGTTAGTCTTGTATCCTGATACATTGCTGTAGGTGTTTATGAGTTGTAGAAGTTCCTTGATAGAATTTTTGGGGTTACATATGTAAGCTATCATATCATCAGCAAATAATGAGAGTTTGACTTCTTCTTTTCTGGTTTCTATACCCTTGATCTTCTTTTGTTGTCTTATTGCTCTAGTTAGAACCTCAAGTACTATATCGAATAGATATGGAGAGAGTGGACAACCTTGTCTTGTTTCTGATTTCAGTGGGATCACTTTGTGTGTCTCTCCATTTTGTTTGATGTTGGCTCTTGGCTTGCTGTATATTGCCTTTATTATATTTATATACTATATTATATATATANTATATATATATATATATCCTTGTATCCCTGCTGTCTCCAAGACCTTTATCATGAAGGGATGTTGTATTTTGTCAAAGACTTCTTCAGCATCTAATGAGATGATCATTTGGGTTTTTTCCAAGTTTGTTTATATGATGGATTACATTGACACATTTTCATATGTTGAACCATCCCTGCATCTCTTGGATGAAGCCGACTTGATCATGGTGGATGATTTTTCTGATGTGTTCTTGGACTTAGTTTGCCAGTATTTTATTGAGTATTTTTGCATAATGTTCATGAGTAAAATTGTCCTGTAATACTCTTTTAGTAGTGTCTTTATGTGGTTTGGGTATCAAGGTAATTGTAGCCTCATAAAAAGAGTTAGCAAAGTTTCTTCTGTTTCTAGTATGTGAAGTTTTGATTCAGGGTGGGAGAGGTGGCTCAGAAATCAATAGCACCTGCTGTTCAATCCCCCATTCCTACACTTAGACTCAAAGTTGTTAGTTCCTCCGTATCGTAATCCCTCTCCAGACAGCCTCAGCTACCTCACACCTATATGGAACATAGATAAATACAGGCGGATTTTCCATATACATTAAAATCTAAAGGCACAATTGTAATTATTACAGTATCTAGGTGAGCCACGAAAATGCTAATGTATAGTTAGAGATGTTGGCAATTTAGGACTTACTGGTCAAAGCACTTGAATAAAATTACATAATATTTTAAAAAACTGGTAATTCCTTTTGACCTCGGAGAATGGTGTTAAATGACACAGCGGGCATTTTCTGGATAGGGCCCAGATGCAGCAGATAGAAGGGTTTTCCCTTCTGCTAGCCAGATGTGGTGCTGCTCGCAGGCCCCTCAGGCCAATGTCATGAAAAGACCGTGGCAGGAGGTTTCACTCTCTATTCTATGGAATTAGACAGGATTCCTAACAGGCAGCGCAGCCGCAGAGGCCCACAGTGTGCACCTACATTGTCTGCCTCCCTCGTCAGCTGACACCATAGGCTGGCCCCGCCTCCTTCNCCCGCCTACCTCAGCAGCTGACACCATAGACTGGCCCCGCCTACCTCAGCAGCTGACACCATAGACTGGCCCCGCCTCCCTCGTCAGCTGACCCCATAGACTGGCCCATTACACTTCCATGAACTGGAAATGTCCTAGTAGTAGTCACTGCTACTGCTGTGAGATGCAGGAAATATGTTTTGCTTTCATGGAATAATTGGGAGGAATTTGATTAAGGCAAGTGTGAAATGCCTTCTTGCTTTGGTGTCTGTGGGAATTGGTTCCACGGTTCCCCAGCCATATCCAGAGGTTAAAAAAAATCTGCAGGCGCTCATGTCCCTTGTGAGAAATAGCACACTTTTATACAGTATATGTAAAGGATATGATGTGTAGTATATACACAGTATTTATTACTGAATACTTTAAATCATCTCTAGGTAACTTATAAGGTTTAATAAAGTATGAGCATTATGTAAATGGTTATGCTTTATTGGTTAGGGGACAGTGGCAGAAAAGGACTGTCCAGGTGTAGTTTTTTCTGTATATTTTCAGTTCTGTCTTGGCTGTGGTTGTTTGTGTGTGGATGAAGCCTGAGATAAACACCTGCCCCCCAACCCATTCCAGCC
The DNA here is from genome assembly GCA_001685075.1 of Bramus lutescens. Classification (NCBI taxonomy): domain Eukaryota; kingdom Metazoa; phylum Chordata; class Mammalia; order Rodentia; family Cricetidae; genus Bramus; species Bramus lutescens. The sequence goes on from LOEQ01001796.1 coordinate 109,887, forward strand.
ATTTCCACTGCAGGCCTGGCAACAGATTTGCATCTCTGAGTAGTGGAATTCATTCAACTAACTCCTGCAGTAATGTCCTCAATGGTTTGCCCCCTTGTGTGATCAACAGGGGCCAAGGCATCGGCATAGGCATCTGTTCTACCTGGAGGGAGGTGGGGGGAGTAAAAGGGGTCACCCTGCTTTGGGGCTTTGGTTGTCCCTGAGCATCACCTACTTTGGTGACTTGTCTCCCAAGACTAATGGAGTTTCTAGCAGAATTGCAAGTTTAAGAGAAGGGCTGCTGGGCTCTCAGCTGCATCACCAGGCTGCCTCTTCCTTTCCAACCAATAAGGTCACCTGTGTTCTCTCACGTATTGAAACCTCAGAGCTAGCTGAAGAGCAACAGGCACTTGGAGCATTAGACATACATAGCATCTATGCAATAGGGCAGCTAGCTCTCCCTGTATCAGCTGCATTTAATCCCAGAATATTGGTAACTTGTGGCCAAACTGTTGAAGGCTGCAGCTTCAATCCAAGGCTGGCCTGCACATGTGAGCATCACTCTTATAGATGGCACTGCTTCTATGGTAATGAGCCTCCATCACAAGCAGCATCCTTCTTTTAGGGAAGTCTCATAGAATCTACTGCACAGCTTCTGCTGTATTAGGCGTAGCATGGTCTCATGTTATAACAGCATTGATGTTCAATGAGTGTCCATCTCTGCCGAAGCTGGTTGTCTCATAAGCCAAGGCAGCTTCAGTTCCTGCAAGGACCCTTTGAACTTTGTCATCACACTTAAGGACCACAAATTCTAAGTAGTGTACAAAACGGAGGGGACTGGAGGGGAAGCTTAGACGTTTAGAGCATGCACTGCTCTTGTTGAAGACCCAAGTCCAGCTCCCAAAACCCACATCAGGCTGTAACTCTAGTTCTAAGGGCTCTGAAGCCCTCTTCTGGCATGGGAGGGTACTTGTACTCCTAAGTATAACACCTACATAGTGACACGTAATTAAAAATGAAATGTACTTAAAAAATCTCCGCCAGCAGAGTTATGCAAGAGTGCAGTACATAGCACAACATATAACATCAGTGTTATCAAACACGTGTTACTGGGGGGGTGATTATGTGATCCTGCTGGAAAATGATGGAACTTACAAAATTAATTTTTCCTGGCTGTGAGTATGGCTTAGAACAGAGCAGGTGCTTAGCATAATCAAGGCTTTGGGCTCAGCTCTTAGAAGAAAATTGAAAGGAAACAAAACTAATTAAAAACAAAAAGCAAAAAGGGTAGATCCAGGCAGAAATAACTACATACTCACATATGCTGGCTGGATGGGCACCTAGGGTCTCCCAGAGGCTGGGCAGGTGTGATATGGTCTCCCAGAGGCTGGGCAGTCGCACTAGGGTCTCCCAGAGGCTGGGCAGGTGCTCTAGGGTCTCTCAGAGCCTGGGCTGGTGCGCTAGGGTCTCCCAGAGGATGGACAAAGTGCGCTAGGGTCTCCCAGAGGATGGACAAGTGCGCTAGGTCTCATAGAGGCTGGGCAGGTGTGCTAGGATCTCCCAGAGGCTGGGCCGGTGTGCTAGGGTCTCCCAGAGGCTGGGCAGGTGCGCTAGGGTCTCCCAGAGGCTGGGCAGTCGCACTAGGGTCTCATAGAGGCTGGGCAGGTGCGCTAGGGTCTCCCAGAGGCTGGACAGGTGTGCTAGGGTCTCCCAGAGGCTGGGCGGTCACACTAGGGTCTCACAGAGGCTGGAGAAGTACATTAGGGTCTCATAGAGGCTTGGCAGGTGCGCTATGGTCTTCCAGAGCCTGGGCAGTCACACTAGGGTCTCCCAGAGGCTGGGCAGGTGTGCTAGGGTCTCC
>LOEQ01001796.1:113635-129505 GCA_001685075.1 Bramus lutescens
AAAAAAAAAAAAGAAAGAAAAGAAGAAAGAAATTCCTTGGTTTCACTGGGCTCTTTAAGGCTTGCTTACTCCATTTTGCTTCTTTATTGTCTTGTCCCTCCCTTTCCTTCTGACCTCTTCAGAGGAGCTAGTCGCCGTTAGCATCCATCTAAACATCTGTCTAGACACCTTTTGCAGAGAACTGTCATTTCTTTTTGAGCAGAATCACAATGAAATTGCTGAACTATTGGCTCACACTTGGCTATTTAAATTCTTTTCAGCAAAGGTCAATGAAGAATCTTTAAAGAACTTCAAGGAAATGAGATTTTAGCTTAAATTCCTATTTTCAAAGAGGAATTGCTTTTTTAAATTGCTATGGAGACATAGAAAGGAGCTGATATGCATCAAGAAACCCCACTTCATCCCTTTTCCTTAGCTGGTGCCTCCTTTGCTATTACATCAATCTCTAATTTTGCATTAGAACTAATTATTTCATCTCACTGACCAGTACAAGTCTGCTAGTTGCTGTTTGTGGGTAAAACAATTAGTTATTGTTCATTATAAAAATGAGACAGCATTCATTAAGTTCTGGGCATTCTGTATAGTATATGGCATTCTGCAGGGACTCAGCCAGAATCTATGATGGTTCCCCTACCATGAGTGTGAGACAGATAACAAGAGCCTTTGATCAAAATGACCAGAGCCTAGGTTTCTCTAAGGCAGCAGTTCTCAACCTGTGGATCATTATCCCTTGGGGGTCAAATGGCCCTTTCACAGGGATCACTTAAGACCATTGGACAACACAGATATTTACATTAAGATTCATAACAATAGCAATATTGCAATTATGAAGTAGCAACAAAAATAATTTTATGGTTGGGGCAATAGCACAACATGAGGAACTGTCTTAAAGGGGCCCAGTATTAAAAAGGTTTAGAACCACTGCTCTAATGTGTGCACACTATTATTTCAGGTCTAGAACCACTACTCTAATGTGCACACTATTATTTCAGGTCTAGAACCACTACTCTAATGTATGCACTATTATTTCAGGTCTAGAACCACTACTCTAATGTGCACACTATTATTTCAGGTCTAGAACCACTGCTCTAATGTACGCACCATTATTTCAGGTCTAGAACCACTGCTCTAATGTACACACTATTATTTCAGGTCTAGAACCACTGCTCTAATGTATGCACTATTATTTCATGTCTAGAACCAGTGCTCTAATGTGTGCACTATTATTTCAGGTCTAGAACCACTGCTCTAATGTGTGTGTGCCATTATTTCAGGTCTAGAACCACTGCTCTATTGTATGCACTATTACTTCAGGTCTAGAACCACTGCTCTATTGTATGCACCATTATTTCAGGTCTAGAACCACTGCTCTAATGTGTGTACTATTACTTCAGGTCTCAGAATTCAACCCTTTGATGTTCACGGGTGTGATCGAGTGTGAGAAGCCAAACAACAACCTGAGTAGATTTCGTGGCTGCATGTGAGTATCATGCATCTTTTAGAATTTTCTCAGTTTTCTTTTAGTAAACCATAGAAACACAGACTCACGACATGCTTTTGGATATCCTTTGCCACATACACAACTTTTGGCTGACCTTGGAAGTCAGTAGTATTATTAAGGAGTGCTTGGCTTTCCCTCTGAGAGGCTGGGGAACATGACAAGGGACAAGAGGCTTATGACTATTTTACATGGCCTCAAAGCAAGGGAAGTCAGAGGGCGGAGGCCAGGCAGGAAGAGCCGGGATAGGAATGCATTCCTCCTTGGTCATTCTGCCATGGAACGCTGTATTGAGTACCTGCTACATGCTGGTCCTAGCCAGCGCACTGACTATAAAACAGTAACAGTGACTGCCTTTGTTTCTTCTAATTGGGATAAAAGAGATTGGTGTGTACAATATCTCAGTCACCTTCTTTGCTCCTAAGCAGAAAGACCAAAGGTGGCAATATGGCCTACGAGGGGTCATGATGCTTGGCGAAGCTGGGTCATGGGTACGTGGAGCCCAGGAGCTTACTCTACCATTTGGTCTGCTCTTACGTTTGTTTGGCATTTTTCCTAATAAGAGCAACACTGCTAGTGTGGGGGGAAAACAGTGGGTGAGAGCAGCATGGGCAGGGAATTGTGGAACTGCACAGCAGGGCTGTTAGCAACGGTCTCTTGGAGAGCGATGAAGGTGATAAGGATCTAAGGACACCGGACTCAGGCTACCGTGGCATGCATGCCACTGTGAGAGTAGACCTCACAGACTTAGCTCCCTGAGCATCCATGGGATGGCATTGTCCAGTGCAGAGCAGTCTCCCCTCATAAATGGACTCCTGAAATGGGTCTTCTCTTTAAGAATTCCGTGCAAGTCCCTGACTTGCTGATAGTATCCAGCTGTAAGCCTGTGCCCAACCCAGGCTCACAGGGACATTGGGGTGTAGTACCCAAAGCTTTGCAGGAAAAAGTGAAGATGAAGCAGCTCCTCGCCAGACTTGTCCTGAAGTTCAGAATTTTGATGTCATTAGATTACTCCCTTAAGACACCAACAAAATCAAGCTCCTAAAGGGACATGTTAATGCTTAACTACCACACACCCAGTCTGCTGTGGGGTTTCCGGTCTTTGTTGACTTTGACCCATCTTCTTCCGGCCTGCTTAACCAGCTCCCAGGAATTCATTCACACACGCAGTACCCCCCCCAGGCCCCGTAGGAAAACCCAGGTGAAGTCAGTTGTGGAGAGCAGGTGCCAGGAGGATAAGGAGTCTTGGCATTCAATAAAGGTTGAAGGAGGCGAAGGCACTCTCTAGGGAATATGTCCTATGTGCTTTGTTCCCATGGGGTAATTGTATGTTACTGACTCAATAAATAAAAGAATAGAAGGTGAATTCTTTCCCGGAGGCTTTCCCCTAGCCCTGGGCTTCGTTCCCTTTGCCTTCTGCTGAGTCCTGGAGGAGGCTCCGAGTGACAGTCCTCACGCGTACATAGTTCCTAATATACTCATTGCCTGCTGTAGCGCTAGGTTTGTGCTGGAGAGTCCGGAATCCGGAATCCTTCATCAGCCACTTTCATCCCTTCCCCAAGGACCTTCAGGGAATGAACTACCTTTGGAGTCTGCACAGGAGTGAAGCTGGCAGGTCTGCAGGTCACACTTTCTAGATGACCTTGGGTCCCTGGTGTAGCAGGCATAACCTCAGGACAGCCCACAGGCCCTTGTGGAAAGCGCATTTAATGCAAGGAGGTTTTCAGAATGGTGAGCGCCTGCTGAATATTGACCACTGTCATTGTGGCAACTGTGTTGACCATCACCACTACAGGGAATGCAGAGCAACAGGAGAGATGGACCAGGAGGTGGGAGATTAGTTCACAAAGCTACTGGAACTGTCTGTCTGTATTGCGTGTATTGGAAAGAACAAAAGCGGCCAGGAAGGCGGGTTTGAGTTTTCCTAAATGGGAGGGGATGGCAAGTGCATGAAGCAGAATGACTGACTGAGAGTAAAATGTGGGTCTGCAGTTGTGTTATCCTGTGGTTGGTTACTTTACTGTAACGAAATGACCGAGGCCGGGCGCTTGTAAAGAGGCTTATATAACAGTTTTGAAGGTTGAAAGTACAACATGGTTCACAGTCCGTTACTTTACTGTATCGAAATGACCGAGGCCGGGCGCTTGTAAAGAGGCTTATGTAACAGTTTTGAAGGTTGAAAGTACAACATGGTTCACAGTCCGGGGACGAACCCCAGCTGCACGTCTCCATGGTAGATGGGCTCTCATAGCACAAAGTGGGCCCCTCCCCCAGTGCTCCCATTGGCTGGTTCTTTGGGGGTGGGTTGTAGGCAGCAGCATCCTAGAACCGCCTTGCAAGTCTGAGACACCACGGAGTGAAAAGCTCTACTCCAGCCAGTCAGGCAGAAACTACTCTTGGGAATAGCAGAAAGAGAGGCATGGATGCAGGTAAGCCGGTGTCCCCAGGGTACCTGGGTTGAGGGGTGTACCTTCTGCAGGAGCAGACCTGATTGCGCTGGATCCCTTTCCCAGAGAAGGGAGGCCTGAGCCTACCCTGGTCCTAATACTTTTGTTGGGGCTAGCTCATGAAGTACATCAGCTATAGGACCTGTTCCTTAGTTTGGGAATCAGGTACTCCTATTATCTTCCCAAGGTGGCCTCCCTCTCAGCATCTATGAGACTGAAGGTATTATCCAGGGAGCCATGGGTTACCTCCAATCCCACTGCCATGCGTGCCTACAGATTTTGCTCTTTTATGGACCAGCTAATCCAAACTCGGATCTATTGTCATTATTATGAAGAAGACATATAACCCAGGGTTTTAGCTTCCCACCCCTTGGCAGTTGTAGGAACATTATCCTGCAGTCATGAACTCTGGCCAATTCTGAGGTAGCATGATTGCTCCTTCAGCCCTAGGTTGACTTGAGAAGTGAAAGAAACTGTGTAAAGTATCTCATGATTTAGACACCATTGTATAGAGAGGGTGGTATTTGCCTCAGTGTGTGATTCCATTGACAGGAAATACGGGGCTGTCTATAGAGAAAGAATGGGAACCAGAAGTTTTCCAGGCTTGGGGAAAGCAGTATTGCCTAGGGAGGAGAATGACTGGCCATGGTCCAGGGTTTCTCTGTGGGTGGAGGAAACCTTTCTGAATTAGTTGCTAGTCATTTCATAGCTCTGAATATACAAAGACTAAACTTTGTACTTTAAATGGGTGGCTACTGCAGTACACGAAATACTTTGCAGCTTGACCATCAGGGGCTTTGTAATTCAAGTGCACCGTGTTCTTTAAATCAGTCCCTACTGCTCAGCCCTAATGAGATCCTCAGAAGCCGGAGACACCAGCATTCTCTACCACTATCAGCTGACTCCAAAGTTTCCTCACCAGTGAGCTTTGCCCTTCAATATGAGCAGAAAGCTGGCTGGGGTCGCCTCTGTTCAGCTACCTAACCTCATCGCATGTGCTTATTTTTTTTATTTTATGTGTGTATATGTGTGTGTCTGGGGAGAGTGCCCACAGAGCCCAGATCCTTTGGAGCTGGAATTACAGGTAGTTTTGAGCAGCTTTGACTTGTGTGCTGGGGAACCAATTCAGGTTCTCTAGAAAAGCAGAAAGCAGGCTTAACCACTGAAGCAAACCTCCTCGGCCCGATATGTGATGATCTTTGAAACCGTGATCCAGTTGAGTATTTGCATTTGCCCATAAAAGTAAAGACACTGAATGTCTGGTTGGTTGTCTGATATAAAATTCATTTCAGATTGTAAAGCCAGTTGCCTGCTTCTCTGTTCAGATCGTCCCATGTTTGCGTCTTTATTTGGGTGCCTTGATGTTGAATGCATTTATAATTGATATATCTGCTTGTGTTGTTGCTTTTTAAAATTATAATACAGAGTTTTTGTTGTGTGTGTGCGCACATGTATGTCTTGGGCAGTTTCTTTGCCTGAAGCCTATCCCTCCCCCTGTAAGTGGAACTTAGCTACTCTGCTCTCTTGGTTGCCATTCTTGCCCCCACGTAAGCGTCCACAGAGCCATCCTGCCTGCCTGTCGTAGAGCTGGTTACAGCCTCACAGCTCCCGCGTGGNNNTGCTGGATGCCTGTGGGAAACGCAGCCTGCTTACTGGTGTAGCCGCCTTATTCGCATGGATGGCCAGTGCAGGGACTCTCGTCACCTCATATCTTAGTTACTGTTCTATTGCTGTAAGAGAAACCATGACCAAAGCAACTTAAATCATTTAACTGGGGCTCTTAGAAGATTGTCCATTTCCATCATGGTGGGGAGTGTGGTGGCAGACTGGCAGGCGCTGCAGCTGTGGCCAATAGCTCACATCTGCATCCTCGGACGGGAAGGCAGAAAGAGAGTAGGACCACATACTTCCTCCAACCAGGTCACACCTCCTAAGCCTTCCTAAACAGTCCGCCAACTGGGGATTGAGCCTATAGGAGCCATTCTCTTTCAAACCACCACACTCCCATGAGCTAGAACAGCAGAAGCATTGTTTAGAGTTGAACTGTTTCAGTTCTTTATCCTCTCCCGGCTAGTGTTCAGATTTGTGTGAAACATGTCCAAGAGCTTCAGTGGCAATAAACAAACTTTAAAGTGAACTGTAATCATATCAACTATACTCAGCAATGTTTGCGGTGCTTTCATTGACCGTAATAGACATCATTATCTCTTCAGAAAATGGAACACTGGCACAAAGCAGTTTGGTAATTTTCACACGTATTCAAATTAGATGAGCAAAAACCCGGCCAATGTTTTATATCAAAGATAAGTCTGCCCATGGTTCAGCATCCCAGGCATTATCCGTGGATGGAGTTCTCAGACTTCCTGAAGTAAGAAGACAGTTATCTGCACAGGGATGGAGGGGCCTAGGAACCTGTAGGGCACAGCATAGATACTGGATCAAAAGCAATTTTGTTGCCAACACAATAAGGCCCATGGACCCGAGAGCAGGAATGACCCCTAGGTGGAATTCTGTATGGTCAAGGGACAGAGTCAGTCAGTGCTCCCTGACCAAGGAGGTGCAGGAAGTTGACTCCCTTTGTTGCTTCCATCTATCTACTCCTGGTACCCTTCCCAACTCCCACCAAGTAGACCCAACTCAGAGAGAGCCAAGGTTGGGGCAGCAGTCAGGATTTACTAAGTTCTGAGGGGGACAACAGGGTACAAAATGTAATAAGACATGAGGATCCTGTCTTGGGGCCTAGAAGAGAGGATGTCCATGAAGGCTGTACAACTGAGCCCACACTATAAAAGAGAACTCCTCTATGCCAAAACCAGCACAAGGGGAAAGGGCATTTCTATGGTGTGGAAGCACACGGCCTGCAAAGTTTATTCCCAGAGGAGCATAGTCCTCATGCGTCCACAGGTGTGTGCATGTCCTGAGAAGTGGACAACAAAGCCAGCAAGACTGAGCTGCAGGCTCCTGCAGAGAAATTTGTAAAACCTGAATCTGGGCAGTGCTTTAGACATGGTGAAAAAAATGTTTTAGGTTAAAATTTTTTAACTAGTTTGTAATAGATTATAACAAATTTTATCAGGTCTGATCACTGAGCTGTTACAAAAGCAAGACAGGAGTCCAGATCACACATTTGTAGACAGGTTAGTATAGAGTTGTAGCAGGCCAGAACAGATTGAGGGCCCTGGTGTCTGAGTGCTGCATATTAGCTACCCCAGGGAGGGAGTTGACTTGAAGACTATGCAAGCTGATGCCCCTTGCACTGCAGGGCTTGGTGGACATTGCCTGAGCATTAAAGCCTCGTTCCCCCCATGTCTGTGCAACTGAATGGCTTTCCACCCCTATGTCTGGGCCTTGTCAGCATGGATGTGGTTGCCAGTACTCACCTTTCTCATACAACACAGATGAGCGCTCCCAACAGCAAACAACTTAGAGTTGGAGTTGGAGAGAAAAACGCTGAATCAGACATTTATCTGCTGAGCACTGCGGCCTCCCAGGATCCCTAGATCATATCAGTCAGTTCTTCATAAAGTTTTCCTTTAGAAGAGCACATTTAGATGAGTCACAAAGCCTGGGGACTTGCACTAGACCAGTCCATCCAAGGAGCCTAGATTAAATGGGAAAGGATGTGCTTGATTGCCAAGGACAGAGTACTACAGAAGGGCGGAATTGAAGACAGGTTTATCTGCTCAGTCTGCAGCCTGGAAGGCTGAGGCCAAAGTGCCAGTGGGTGATAGCTTTCAATCTTTCACTTTTTGGCTTGTGGTTGGCCAGCTTGTCCCCGTGTCTTCCCGTTGCTATCCGTGTGTGAGTGATTGGGTTGGAGACTGTCCTGATGACCTCATTTAACCTAATTACTTTCTTTAAGACCCTGTCATATCTTGAGGTCCTGGATATTGAGACTTCCACACATGGATTCGTGGGGCAACAAAGTTGGACCTGTAATCAAGTAGTAGGTGCTGGTGGACACTTGGTGTACTCTCCTCTTGAGCATCTCTGGAACTGAGTCCCATGTCTGTGTCTGCTATACTGTTGATGAGAGCTCTCTGGAATTCAGGGCAGCCCACCAGCTACTGAGGGCTGGGCCCACTGGGCAATGCTCTTCTCCCTCTAATTTGGGTCCTGTTCTCATGGGAGTGTGTCTGGGCTCCCACATCTGCTGCCTGTTCCTGTAGCCATGGACCCTATATAGGCTGGCTCAACCTCTGGTGATAAGCTCTTTTTCCAGCTGGTTTGATTTGAAAGCATAGTGTAGGAGTCAGGCGTACTGCTCAGATTTTAAGTTGTACTTTCCTAGCATTTTGAAGACCTGGATTTAATCCACTGTACAACACAGAGAGAGAGAGAGAGAGAGAGAGAGAGAGAGAGAGAGNNNAGAGAGAGAGAGAGAGAGAGAGAGAGAGAGAGAGAGAGAGAGAGAGATTAGATCTTTAGTATCTTGGAAGTTATTCATAGAACTCTTCTTTGTGAATACCAAAACTCAGATATTCAAATCCCTTCTATAAAATGGCATGCCATACTGTTTGCATATAAACTATACATATCCTCCTGTACACTCTAAATAATGTGACTTATAAAAACAGTACAGGGTAAATAATTATACATTGTATTTTACAGGAGATAACAAGAAAAAAAAATCCCCCTGTTCACTACAGACAGTTCCTCACTCCTAGTGTGCCCCACCTTGAATCTGAAATACTGTTCTTTCTGCTGAGTTCATCTTGTTCCTAGAAATTGTGACTGGGGCAATTATTCTTCATGGCTATGCAGAGAAGTCTTTTTCCATGTTCAGCTGTGCCTAGAGAAACATTCACAGGTGAGATACACCATGGAAGTTCCCTCCCCAGGGCAGTAGTGGGGCAGGGCTTTGTATGTAGCTGCCCATACAGAGACTGAGGCTTAGCTTCAGTCTGGGGCCTCTGTCTTGGGTTTGCTGGTGTGAGCCATAGATCGGCACAGGGCTGACTGGAGCCCATACAGAGACTGACACATGGCTTCATTCTGGGGCTCCTTATCTTGGGTTTGCTAGCGTGAGTGTCCCTTTCTACATGTGCTGAAGAAAAGCCTCGCACTGGGGTGATTTATATTCATTGCAACAACTTTAAATGCAGCAAGCATTTTAGCTTGGTTTTTTTCTAGTTTATCTTCTTCACTGGATAAGGTATTGATTTCTGCAGCTCACGTGTCTGTGTCCCTGTAAGAGCTGGCAGGAAGGAAAGACTCAGAGGTCTGAGCTGCCAAGCAGAGACATTTGGGATGAGGGTGGAGAGAAGGATGCCTGTGGTGGGTATAGAACAGTGGCAGGTGGCTGTAATTGGGCTTCTGGGTCTATCCCAGCCTATTACTAGTGCAAACTCTGTTAGCCAACACTAGTCACTAGGCCAGGAGGACAAGTTTTAAAGTAAATAACTTAAACTTGGACTGTCCTTCTGGATCTATCCAGCACTAAAACAGCTTGTACCACGCGTGGGCTTAAACACACCTCAGATTGAATATGTTGATTTCTTAATAACTTTATGAAAACAGAAGCAAAATGTTACCAAAATCGGGGCTGAAGAGGTGACTCAGTGGATTAGAGAACTTGGAAACTTGGGAACCTGAGTTCCAATCCTCAGGACCCATGTAAAATCGGGTGTGGCCACACACACCTGTGATACTAGCGCTGGAGAAGGAGGTTGAGAACAGAAACAGGATAGCTGCACCTGCTGGCCGCACAGCCTAGCTGAAGAAATGACAAGTGCTAGATAGGTTCAGGGACAGACCCTGTTTCAAGGAAATAAGACTGGATGCTTGAAGTGCTCCATGTGGGTAACTATGTACATATTTTGGCATCCATGCATATACCACATGCACAGACAAATACAACGTTACCAAAATGAATAACATCCTTTCTCAAGGCCTGTGAATTCTGTGATAACACAAGGCACTGCCCGGTGTTAGCATTTCTGGCAGAGTAGACGTGTGAGCCACATCCAACAAGACTGTCCTTGTCAGCTTACCCGGTCTGCCCCGTGACTACCAAGTTGGTCCCCTCTGTCATCAGTCCCCAGTTAATCCTGTGCAAAGCAGATAAAAGCAATGTTTGGGCTGCTTCTGTGTGCCCAGGTGCTAATTGAGAAGCTTCCTCTCAGCTGTTGTGGAGACCCACAAGGACAAGCACCCATGCTGGGAGACTTCTGTACCCTCCCCTGTCCAGCAGCCAAGCTTCCTCGGATCTGTCTGGAAGTACTTGTGCAGCCATGTGACATGCCATGGTCCATGTTCCTCCACAGCATCCACAACAATGGGGAGAAGGCTGGGCTGCATAAGGAAAACTTGCTGCTTCGAGGCTGCACTATCAGGAACACAGAGGCGGTGGTTGGCATTGTCATCTATGCAGGTAGGCACAGGCTAAGCCTTAGACTGCACACGGCCACACTGTGCTGTATGCTGTTCAACATTTCTTTCTAATGCTCTTTGATCCCAGTGGTTGTGAATACCCATTGTAGAAAATTGTGAAATTTATGCAAACAGAAAAGTGTAAAAGCAAGGATTATTTAGTAGTACATCAACCCAATAGAGTTTTTGGTATTTGTATTCCCCCCCTTTTCTTGGCTTCTTTTTTTTTGCATTTTCGCATATTTCTTTCCATTCATGTCACAGTTGTGATAATGGTCTTTTCATTGTGCATCCTATTTTGACCAAGGTTCCTAGAGAGCAGTAATCCATCATAATTGCTTTGCGGGATCCAGTCGTTGGCCCCTGTGTTCAGGAGACAGTTACTCCATATCCCTTCATCCTCCTGTCCAGGACATGAAACCAAAGCCCTACTGAACAATAGCGGGCCCCGCTACAAGCGCAGCAAGCTCGAGAGGCAAATGAACTGTGACATCCTCTGGTGTGTCCTCCTCCTCATCTGTATGTCTCTATTCTCAGCGGTTGGTAAGTCTCCGAAGATGAGCCCCCCCACCCCCCACCGCCCCGAAACAGACTGATGGACAGCCTGCAGGAGGGTTTGGGGACAGGGATTATCCTGACTCCACCAGACCCAGCACCTGAAAGATCAAATGCACCATTTTCACTGATGTGGATCCCAGGAGTGTCTGCATCAGCATCAGTGTGGCCACATGGAGGCGGATGGGCTCTGAAGAGTAATGTTCCTTTCTGAGTTGAAGACTGCTTGGATGGGAGGGTGAATCCATCCTAGTGATAGAAATGTATCCAGCGAAGAGTTGGCAAGAGTGACGAACCAAGATAACAGAAACAGGAGAGGCACACACATGCCAATGTGGCTGTATAGAAACAGAAAACGACCGGTTTGTGTCCTAAGGGGGGGGGCATTTATATAAGCTTTGCAGGAATGTGTTTTTTGAGGTACCAGCCCTTGACTTCCACCTTGTTCCTGGTCAACTGTCAGCATAGACCAGACAGGTATAACATAGTTTTGAAGCATGGGCTCCGGTGATTAAAGACAGAGCCATGGAGAACACCAAAAAGTTTTTGTAACCAGATAGGTGTGGGGCTCAGATTAGGAGGAAACGTGCATAACCCTTGACCTTCTCAGAATCTGTAACATGACAAAGTTCAATTTCCAAGAAGAGACCTCGTGGGCAGTGTTAAGTTCCTACTGCTTTTTCACCGAGTGGCTCACGCCTCTGTGTTTTTGTGGCAACCTGATAGTGAAATCTTTCTCCCAGCACATAGACAGTTTCTATAGCGTGACCAGCAGTGACACTCCTCATCATCAACAGGAAACCTTGGGGTGTGGTTGGTGGGTTCTTGCTATGTTTTTCAGGATGGCCTACAATGTTTGATCCTCCTGTTGTAGCTTTAAATGACATGATTACGGGTACGTAGTACCACACAATTTAAGAAACTCAATTTGAGCCAGGTGCCATCTGCCTATGGGTCCAAGGATACTATGTGTGGTGCTTTCTTCTATGGCAAATAAAGCTGGTCAACTAAATATGCCATGTTGAGAGGCAATCCTAAATTTGTCTTAATTTTCCCCAAGCAGCATTCTCTCTTTCCTGTCCGATGAATGATGCCTCTCTTTGAACGTGCACAGGGCATGGATTGTGGGTACGGCGCTACCAAGAGAAGAAAGCGTTGTTTGATGTTCCTGAGTCTGACGGCAGCTCCCTGTCCCCAGCCACAGCCGCCCTTTACTCCTTTTTGACAATGATAATTGTTCTGCAGGTAACAATATTCAGTGCTGTGTAATAATTGCTTTATCTTCCTCAATGAAACTCAAAAGCCTTGCGAAGAATTTCCTATAAACTTCTTCTCATCTTGAAGAATCACAAATACTTGTTGCCTTTTATTCTCTATTTGTAAGTTGTTTCTTTGGAGACTTTCAGGTTGATGCCCTCCTTTGCTTTTCTTAAAATGCTGCATGAGAGTTGATTTTTTGCCAATGTTTCCTTGGTTTTTATTATTAAGATTATGATATTGTTGTTGTTGTTAGTAGTAGTAGTAGTAGTAGTCTATAATTGAAGAAAGGCCTCATATGTACTAGGCAAGTGTCTAACCATTAAACTGTATGCCCTTAGTTCTTTATCATTTTAAAAATGAAATTTTATTGGGGAGTAATCTTTATATTTACAGGAAAATTTCAGACTCTAATGGAAAACACCCACTTGTGCCCCTCGCCTAATTTCTCAGACTCAAATGTGTTATACTGGTGTAGTAGTCTGAAGCACAATTATTAGAAACTCAGAGAGAGAGACTGGGGTTCAACATGAAGATTCGAAAAGCCAAGCAACCATCCACTGGCTCTTACCTCAACCTCAGTCCGAAAACGGCAATCCTGCCTCCAGGAATCTCAGAATGAGTCTGAGACTGAGAGCTGTCTCCTCCCATTTTATAATCCTCTCTAGTTCTAGAATTAAAGGTGTGCACCACTACTGCCTGGTTTCTATGGCAAGCTAATGTGGCTGCTGGGATTAATGGTGTGTGTCATTGTTGCCTGGTTAATAAGGCTGGCCAGTGTGGCTGTTTTACTTTTCTGATCCTCAGGCAAGTGTATTTATTAAAATGCAAGTGAGATGCCACTACAGTACTCCCCCCAAAAGTAGGAAACCAACCTGAATGCTTTGCTGTGAGTCAGACCCCAAGCTAGGTCATTCCCAGTGTCTCTGCAGACGAGCCTCTCTCCCAGGATTCATTGTGATGGTGGTATTTGCTTCAGTCTTGGTTATCAGTAGCAGCAGCATGCATTGACACATCTCTCTGCCCGTAACTGAGAGGCAGCACCCAAAGAGGCCTGTTAAAGAGGAAGGAAAGCCCCAGAGCTCTAAGGGGCAGTGAGGATCACCACTATCCAGCCTCATCTAAGATATCCCTGCCTCTTACCGCCAGTGCTTTCTACAGTGAGAAAACAGTCTCATTTGACAAAGTAGTCCTTTTTCGTAAATGCAAATTTTGTGCTAGCCTTGTGTTAGGATAACAGTTTCTGTCTTATTAGCATAATTAATTTACCAGGAGGAAAACCTAGTTAGTTAGAATATGATATTCTGGGCTCATAAATATCAGTTCGATGCTGTGAGGCTACAAATAAACACTCAGTTCCAGAAGGCTGGACTTGAAACCTTAACCGGGCATTTTTTCCAGCCATCTTCCCTTTGCTCTCTATTGCACAAGATCACAAAAATTGTCTTGCCTCTGAAACAACTGCTTTTATTCCACGGCTGCCCCCTGGACACATCCTTGGGTGATAGACAACTCCTGTCACTGGGGCCTTGGAGGTGACTTTGCTCGTGAGGACTCTGACTGTGCCTGTTCTCTTCTCTTCTCTCTTTTTTTCCTAGCCCCTCTCAAGCACTAGTCTCCAGGCCATCGGTATCCTTCCAGACATAGGAGTGGATTTCCGCTCTGCAATTGCACCAGCCTAGGCTATTCTAGTTTAAACTCTTTGCCAATACTCTAATCCTTTTCCAATAGTGGCTTTAAGGCAACCTACCTAAGCTCTTAAAGGTACAGTACAGTTCCTGCTTCCTTGGCCATTTCATTTAACTCCACTGCTTTCACTCCATTGCTCCCCAGTTCTAATTGTCGTCCATCCTGTGTGTCTTCGTCTTGTAGGTACTGATCCCGATCTCCTTGTACGTTTCGATTGAAATTGTCAAGGTGTGCCAAGTGTACTTCATTAACCAAGATTTAGAACTCTATGACGAGGAGACAGACTCACAGATGCAGTGCCGAGCTCTGAACATTACGGAAGACTTAGGGCAGATACAATACATCTTCTCAGACAAAACTGGCACTTTAACTGAGAACAAGATGGTCTTCCGAAGATGCACCGTGTCTGGCATAGAATATGCTCATGATGCCAACGGTGAGTGTGGGGACAGAGGCCTCCAATGTGGCCCGAATGAGAATCCTGCTTCCTCCAAAGCTGCATGGTCAGGAGGCAGGAGAAACTGTTCACAGGCTACAGTACTTTCACATTTTCAAGGAAGGATAAATCCTTGGTGATCACTTGGGAGCCCGGTGCTATTTATAGAGTGAGCTGACATTGCCCTGCTTGATGCCGTGTCTGGAATGCTACGCATCTGTTCTGGCTCATTTTCCATCTTGCGAGCACAGCAGCTGGGCAGAGCATCCTTGAAGTGCTAGTTTCTGCAGTGGCTTTACTTTGTCCCAGGGAGGGACAGAGAGGTTTTTCTGTTGTCACTCATCTATCTTCCTGCTATCGCCTAAAAAATTCTCAGGTGGGCACTATGTACTTTACACTGCATTCTTGGCCTTGAAACACAATGTCCATTGGAGACATAGAGAAATGAGTCTCTCTGCTTCTGGTTACTCAGGCAGCCCCGCCTCCTGCCTCTCCTTTCCTTATCCTTGGCTGACTCCTTCCTTACTAAAGGAAGGCTCAGGAAAAGCTTCCTGAGCCCCTTGCCAGGAGGAGATGCCATGAAGGTGCCTTCAGAACAGCCATATTTCTAGATAATAGCCACTTTCAAGACCCCTTGCTTTGCAAACAGAATTCTCTTCTTTTCGATGGAAACTACAAAGGAACACACACTGCCAAGGAGAATGGGGGGTAAAATGGAGGAGTCAGTGAATAGCCAAATATATCACTACTGAGCTGTCTCTCTAGCACCTAAGAATTATCTTGATGGCCACTGTCTTCCTCTGTATAGTGTTATTGTAGCAGAAGGCCTAGGTATCTACCTGCTGTTTAACGTTTTTTATTCGCACCCCAAATAAACAGCTGGTGCTATTTTCTGTCTTTATCCCTCTACTCTGACTATTTTCCTGACCTCATTCCCCTGTCTGTACCTTATGCTCTAACCCTCCGGCCTCCTGTCCCCTACCCAACTGCTCAGCTTTGTGACTGGAGTATGTTCCTGGGCATTGTGTTTGCAGCAACCTGTGGAACTGGGGCTCAGTTTCAGATGGGTGGGAGCAGGTTTGAGATCCCGCACATGGCGGAGCCTTGAATCAGTGCTGATGCTTTCTCTTGGTCAGGTGGTACATTTACTAATTAGCTTCTTGTGCATAGATAGCACATTTTATGTGGGTATCAAAACAAAACATTTGTACCCTGTAGATATGTATAGTTATGATTTGTCAATCAAAGATAATATTAATAGCACAATTAACAAAATAAAGTTGAGATCTGAGACTCCATGGGGCAGAATCATAGATTTAATAGAACTCAGCTGCTAAGAAAAGGCTAAAGGGTTCTGTCACCTCCAAAGGACACACTGAAACATTTGAGGAATGAAACGGTCTTCATGCATCTTCATGATATGATGTGCAGAAGTGCCAACACTGGATAAATATCATCTTCAGTCAGTCCAGCCCATGGGTTGACCCTAACTATGAATACAAATCTGAACCGCGGCTCACATGCCAGAGCCATCCACAGAGACTATGAGCATATTCTTCTCTTGCTTCATGCCTGGATAACCGACAGCTAGCTGGCAAGTCAGAACCAGCCTCAGC